>BSBN01000395.1:11800000-11987500 GCA_027924645.1 Cunninghamia lanceolata
GCAGATTCAGTCTTGGGGGGGTCATCTCCAAACTTGGTCATTTCAAATGCAGCCAATTTGCCAGCCAATTGATCTCTTATGATAGTTGTATGGGCTCTGAATTCTTCAATGGCAGCAACCTTAATTTTATAAGAGGTAGGAAGGGATCTAAGAATTTTGCCAACAATCTCATCTTCATCCAAGACTCCACCAGCATTTCTAATTCCACAAACAATCTCATTAACCCTTGGCATAAAAGTAGTGATATTTTCATCATCTCTCATCTTCAGATTTTCAAATTTCCCTTTTAGACTCTGTAACCTTGCACATTTAACATACTTGTCTCCTTCATGCAAGAGTTCTAGTTTTTGCCAAATCTCAAAAGTAGTTGGTAGGTCAACAACATTTGAGAGCTCTGAATCAGATAATGCATTTAGAAGAGTTTCTATAGTCTACAGATTGTTTTCAGCATCTATAATTTCATTTGCGGCTTTCGGACCACCCTGTGGAGGTGTATACTATGTCATAGCCATGGTCTAGTACACCATTCCCATATATTGCAAGTGACATTTCATGCGACCTTTCCAAAGATTAAAATTGGTTCCATCAAACTTCAGACTATCCTTCTTGTAAGACGACATTCTGGATCACCTCAAGTGGTTAAGCTCCTTTTAGAGGAACTTGGCTTTGATACCAATTGTTAGACTTAGGGCACACAACTGAGAGGGGGGGTGAATCAGTTGTCCAAAACTTTCTCTCTATTTCACACTTAAATTCTCATAGTGATTTAGCAGTATATCAATCATGAAACATAATGCAATTAAGTCAAAAGTAGAAACATATCAACACATAAGACACCAAGATTTTGACGTGGAAAACCTAGTTAAGGAAAAAACCACGGGGTGATTAACCCAAGATTGTATTCTCTATTAGAAGAATAGAAAGAACAAAATGGCACATGCCAATTAGGGCTCACTACCCAAGCACACTACTCACAAGAGGCTCACTATCTACAAGAGACACACTGTCTACAAAAGAATAAGTATTACCTACTTGAACTGGAAAATAGCATCTTCACCATGCTTGAATCAGTTCCATTTAAGCCCAATACTTCTACTCTGCCTTTCGCTCTCCTCCTTGCTACCACTCTCTCATCAACACAAGGACAACTTTGAAATGACTTCACAACCCCTTATTTATACAAGACATCAACTTAGGAATAATCATCTAAGTCGGCAAACATCCATAAGAACATCTGCAAGATGTGTAACTCATCCAGTCGACCAGTCTCAAGAAGAACATCATCATCTGAAGGTTATTCTTCAATTAAAGGCTCCAAATCCAATGTGGACCACCAACACGAGCTGGACATGATCCAAAGACCTCCACAAGCTTTCCTGAATCACCAAGAACATCCGCACCTCATCTACATACCGAAATCCTTCTCTCCTTCATCCAGAACCTCAAGAACATGGTCTGTCACCACTGTCACAAAAGAATGGATGCTTCTGGACCTTCAACCTATGAACCAAACTAGTTAAAACTTCACAAGGACTTCCTCAATACTCCCTAAAATCTGCATAATAGGATAATGCTATTCCAGATCACACCGGACCTATCTGTATCACTCTGTCACCACTGAACATCTGTCAGAACCGGTTTAACTTGAGCGGCCACAACTTCTTCAAATCTTCATGTGGACCTCTAAAATCTCTACTGAACCATTTTAAGATACATATCTACAAACCCTTTAAACCGTATCCTCTGATCCTCATCCTATCTTGGACTTTTGTCTTACTGTCATCATTGTTCTTCAATGTTACTGATTGAGACTAATTTTCTCAATATTCTCAGCACACAGCTCATCCAATCCTTATCATTAATGCAACAAGAGTATGTTGACATCAATGACAACACAGGTTAGGCCCATTCTTGCAACAACCTATTATATATAATTAATTATTTTTTGTCTAATTATTTAGATAATTAGCTATCTAATTTTCATTTCTTGTTTTGTCCTTTCTTTTTTTCTTCTTACTTGTTGGCTTTTTCACTAACGTCATTTTTTGTTCTTTCCAAGCCTATTTATACTAGCTCCCCTACAATTTTAATTACATCCTCTTCTCATTATTCCATCCTAAAGAACTATGAACTGGAACATCGATAAAAAATCTTACCATAGTCAATTACTCTTAGGTATTCTTGTTTAGGCTCCTAAATATCTCACAAACTACACTTACAAGATTATTCATATGAATCAAAGTATAATATATATAAATACCTTAGTACTCAAGTGTTATGAATAGTGACAACTCTATTGACCATAAAATAGGAAACCAAACCAATATCCTAGCTAGTAAGATTTAGAATCCCATAAGTCATTCCAATAGTTGCAATAATGTCATAACACATTTCCTAGTCCATACTTCATACTAAAGTTAAAAGCATAAAGATTCACATTACAAACAAGTCCTTTTCTATTAGGGTATAATATAGTGATTAAAGAGAGTAAGGGTTCACAACCAACACATTTGATATCACATAAAATTGATAATGCCTAATATGATGTGCAAGTTAGCTAGAGACTATCTAATACATAGAGTAAATGATCACACATAGTTGGTTCACAATGTCCTAGACTTAAAACACTCTTCTCTATATTATGATTTAAGATTGGGATAACTATTAGATGTTCATAGGGGGAAGGATGGAATGTCTGTGAGTACACTAGATCAAACCCTCCTTTCACTACAACATTCAAGGACATAACCAAGCTTAGGTCACTTAAAGATGCAAGAGGACTCAGTTACATATTTTGTGCTCTTGTTTGTAAAGGAAAGATAAGATTCAACCAAGTCTTTTATCAAACCCTAGGCCAATCAATGCTCTAAACCCTAGAATAATTATAATAAGCTTGAAACAGATGATCGATAATAGAAATCTAGAAACCAAAAGTACAAAGTTGATCAGTAAGATGTCAGAACCTGTCTCCTGAAAGAAGAGGTGTCGGAGGACAAGTTTGACAACTACCCAAGTCCAGAAGTGAGATTCTTCCAGAGGTCAAAACTGAGAAAATGTTGCAAATAATGCTCAAAAACTAGATCTAGGACCTTGATGTCCTATAGACTAGGGTGCTAACTGCCTAAGTCTCTTCAGAGAGATAATCTGGAACTATTTTCAGATCTTAAAACTATAATTCCTGTAGTGTCTTCTTGTAGCTCCACTTTTTACAAAACCTGTACCTATAACCTACACACAAGACAACAAAAGAGGGGTTTGGGGGTTGTGGTGTTTAGGGATTTGCATTAGTCAAATCCTAGGTTATCATTCAAGCTTTCCCAACATCATTGTTAGATAGAGAGTGGCCCTTGTAGGGAAGAGGCTAAAGATAATCCAAATGATGAAATGATTCAAATAGAAATGATGTCACCTCAGAGATGAAGCCCTTAGGAGGATGAAATCTCTTCAATTCATAAGGAGATGGATGATGATGCCATATCTGCAAAAAACACACAAATACAAACACAACTCTATAACAACAACATAATGAATCACTTGAATGCTCTATTCTCCAATATCACAAGTTTGCGTTATCCATATAGGTTTAAAATGAATTCATAAACTCACTTACATATGCTTTCCTGTTAACATTTATGAATTTAAATCACAAAAGCTGACAAGGAGGAACATTTTGGAAGGGCTCAAGCTAACATGCCATTAATTAGCCCCGACCAATCAGGGGAGACTTGAGCAGTTGGCATCCAAGTCCATGGGCCCAAATTAGGTTAGGGGTAAGCTAAAGGAGGTCCCAAGGGTCCAAAATTTCATGGGTGTCAGGCAGTTTCCTTCGAGATGATCAATTATAATGTATAATGAACCAATTAGGACCTAGGAGCTAAACTAGGAGGTGAAAAGGCATGTGTCCACTTTTTACTCCATAATAGTAACATATTGCATGCAATCATATATTAGATTCCTCTTCACTAAAATTCTATCATTAGATAGGTAATAATATTTTTCTCACACAAATCTTTAACATTATATAAGAAAGAAAGACAAAATAAACCAATGTAGAGTCATACCACTTAGGTACAATCTAATTTCTCTAATGATATCTATGTACATATAATTTATGAGTAAGAATAATTTCACATGTACGGATGCATTAGTCGACCCTTCATAATCATCATGTATGATTTCTTCACTAAGACCTTTAATGTTGTCACGTAATGTAGAAAAAGGGCAATTAAAAATCAGTTGTATTGACATGAGAGGCTAATGTTATGTCATCAATATGTATTCCATCATCATGGAAGGCATCATTATGTTAAAGGATACCATGAATATCCATAACATTCACATGGTGTGTAAGAATGATCTTCATGCATCACACCATCATGGACAAGAGAAGGAAGCACATCACAAGAACATGGCTTTTAAAAGCATAGATTCATCATGTGTATCACTACTTATAGGAGAATGATAATTAATATAAGGATCATTACTTGGGTAGTTATCAAAATAGGCAATTCCTAAAATGTGTAACTTGTATCATATCATAATAAATTAGAGTGAAAGATATATATTATTTCATCAAATGGATCGTTGAGATGAGAAGTGAGGTGAGCAGAATAGAAGTGTGTTGTAGCTTGTGCAAGAGGGGAAGACATATCTAAACTCAGATGACGTCAACTAAGAGAGATTTTAAATCATCTAATGGCTCCCAAGTCTATCAATAACTAAAACAATACATGCCATTGTAACGTCAAAAAAGTCCCCTTGGGGGCTTTTCCCTCATAAGGTTTAGCTCCCAGGTCTTTAGTGTGCATTTAGGACATCTTGCGTCATATTTTGGCATTCTGATGGAATGAACCTTAGGTTTCATGTCAAATGGGACCTAGGGGGACTCCTTGAACCTAACCCTTCCCAAAATAGGGGGGAGGACTTGGGCGCCTACGCCCTAGTCCTACCCTATTTTGGGTTAGTCCCAAATTTTGGGTGTCGTCTTGTGACCGTTATTTGGGTCCTATGCCAACATGACAAGTTTGAATTACGAAATTCTTGGCGGGAGTGTTTGTAGTTACATATAAAAGCATGTTTAGGAATTCATTTGTAAACTATAGATTATGTTCATGTTATTTTGGCATCCTAAAGGTGATTCAAGGCTTTCATTTTGTTGCAAGAGTAGGTTTGTGTTGTCTATGTGTTTGTATTTGCAGATTTGAGCAATCATCTCCTCATGGCATGAAGAACTTCTTCCTCCCATGAGATCTTCACTACAAGGTGATATCATTTAGTTTTTGCAACTACCTCACAAGGGCACGCACTCTCTATATGACAACGATGTTCGTGTGAGGCCTACTTTTAACTCCCTTATATTTGACTATTTATTTTACTATTGGTGATACATTTAGACTTATGAGACTGTTGATCCCGAATTTCCAGACTATTAGACTTTATGCTGTATGTGGATTTGTTATGCTTAGTATGTTTATGATATGTTTAGACCTAGATATTGATTCATTGACATTGACTTATGATTTATATTATGCTGTTATTTGGATATATTCATGTGATGTTAGTTAGAAATTTGTTTTGTGATTCAATCTTGGGAATGGATGTTTGAAATGCAAAATTTAGAATCTAATTGTAATGTGACTTCCTTGATGCTTATATGGATATGTGATGTGGTATGTGAGTGTATGTTTCAATTTGCTTCGGATATTATATACATGTGGAATTAACTTTTCATTGGAGTGCGCAGGTATTTCTAACAAAGCCACAAAAATTGGAGATCATCCCACACACGGTGTTGTTTTCCCTTGTGAAGCCGATCTAGTTCCAAGAGGAACCAAGATCAACCATGTGCATGATGAGTTTCTGTAATGTGTTGCATGTTGTTAGTCAGGCTAAGTCTACCCCTCTTTTATTTTGAATTCTAATTGGTGTTGTAAGAATATTGTCTTTTTAGATTCATTTTTTAAGTTATAAATTTTGAGACCCCTTTTCATGTGCTTTAACTCAACCATTGGTGCTCAAAATGGGCTAAACTTGACCTTGGGTTGTACCCGTTGGGTCTAGGGACCTTTTTGACTTGTATAACCTTAGATAAACCTCCATTTGGTCACTTTAACTTCACCCTGAAGTAAAGTGTCGAAAATGGAGGCATGGGAGGGAGAGGATGAGTGGGTCCAACACTCAACCTTATCCTTTCCTCTTCCCTAGGTTGGGGAAGTCTCCAAGGCCCCATTAATTGTGGAGGACTTTACTCCAAGTCTCTTCCACAATTGGTGAGGGTAACTTGGGGTTGTGTGGTCTCTCTTAGGAAGAAAGGAATGGGGCACATGTGGCACCCATTCCCTCTTAAGCTCCACTTTTCTCTCCCACATGTTTTAGAGAGGACAAGTGGAGGGGATAGAGAGACTTGGTGATGGGTGATTGACATGTGTCACCACCCATTCCATGGTTCTTGCTTGTAGTTGGGAGGAGGAGTGAGAAGGTGACATGTGTCACCTCCCCATTCCTCAAGGCTCATGAGAAGAGCTTATTATAATCCCACTTGGAGAAGGGTTTAGGTTGTTGAATTTTTGGCAAATTTTATTGATTTTAATTTACTTTGGGGGAAAAGTTGGAGAGAGTTTTGTGGCTTATTTTGGAGAAGGAGTTGGAGGAGCTCTACATCAACCATCTACCAAATTGGGCTTTTTAAGGTTGGTTTCAAGGCTAAGGTATTCCCTTATGTATTTTTATTTACTTGTGTGATGCTATGTGTGAGTTCTATTTTTGAGTTTTTACTTGTTGCGGGGAAAAATTGTAAGGGTGTTGTAAGAGCCTCTCCCACTTGGGAGAAGATGCTCAACAAGTGTGGGGTGGGGGAGGAGTGAACCTTCTCGGGGTCATTTCCTTTATTTTGTGGTGTTGTAGCCTTGAGGGCAAAATGTGAGTAAGTGTAATGTGTGAAATGGCTTGAGAGCCAAATGGAAGCTTTGTGAAAATTATGTTTAAAGGTGTTGGCTTGAGGCTTTGAGAGGTATTTTGTATTGGGATATTTTAGGAGTGGCACTCTTGAGTCGAGTGTTGTCCACTCCCCTACCCCATTGAACTCATTCTGAGTGAGTTCTTGTGTTGTGTTAACCATGGGAGTAAATTTGTGTTTGGTTGTTGAATGCCTTGTTGTGATGTGGTATGAGTTTCCAAGTGTGTGGATGACCTCCCTAGCTCGGGGGTGACCCACTAGCGGGTCTATGGTAGGGAGGAAAGCAAGTTGTTGTGGCTTCTTTCCCCTTCTTGTGATATTGCAGGTTCATTGGAGCTAAGTTTGTGAAGTTGGAGAAAACACCATTGTTCTTGGAGTTGATATCCTATTTTCTTTTTTAGCTCTTGTGAGAGAGCATGGCCAATTTAGGAGTTTGTATCATTTGTTAGTTTTCAAAGAGGAGAACATTGTTCTCTCTCTTGTTGTAAAAGTATATTTTTTTATTTGTGTGTAAGCTATTAACATTTGAAATAGAAAGTTAAAATTTGTTGATTTTAATGCTTATCATTCAAGAAAATGTTGAAGGAAGAAAACTTGGTTTTAAAGTCATTTCATTTGTATGCTTATCTTTGAAATATCAAATAGGCAAGTAGTTGTTTCATTGTTGAGAGACAAACATAAAATTTGTATATTGTTCTTATGGAAAAGAAAATTTGTTGATGTTATGTATTAGAAGTATTTACTTAATTGCATTTGTTTCTTTTCTTTAAAAAAAGAAAATATTAGTAATACAATGAATATATTTTGTTAGAAGAAATGAGTTCCTTGCCTTATAAAAAAAATTGATAAAAAGAAACTATAAATTTTAATTTTTGTTCTTATAAGTAAATTTGTAAGTGATTGGAAGGAAAATTATAGTTGAAAATATAATTATATATATATATATATATATATATATATATATATATATATTATGTGTATTTTGAATGAATGTATTTATATATATTTCAAATAAAAACTTATTTTATTATTTCTGTTAAACAAAATTGAGTGACTGTATTAAATATACACATTGAATATATATATATATTTTTAATATATCATAAACTGTGATTTTAAATTAAAAATATGGTTGCTGTGTATATATATACATACATATATATATACATATATATATTATTATATAAATAAAACTTAAATAAACAAAAATAATAAATAAAAAATGTTGAGTAAGAGATGGACTATGCTTTGTAGTCACTGTTTGTGTTACAGTGAATAAAATTAATGATATTTGGTGGGGGGGTTCGAACCCCCCCACCAATGTGTTTTCTTTGTGTATGGGTGTGGGGAAGGGGCAGAGCCCCCACCCACATCCCATTGTATGGGATGTGGGTGGGGCCTCTGCCCCCCTCCCCACACTCCCCCTTCCTCCGAACCCCGTGACCCTCTCCCCGCGGTAACTCAAAACTGTCTGCCATTTCAAACCTCCCTCCGCTAGTCCTTTCCCCTTTGTGCAGTTTGCTCTCCTCTGCCGCTCCCCTATTACCATAGCCACCTCTCTGCCGCCACAGCTCCTCATAGTGCCGCCCTCCTGTTAGGGTTTTTCAGCAAAGAAATAAAAATATAAACATTATTTTATTTAAAACTCACAGCAGTATACTCTTTAAACAATATATATATGTATGTGTATACACACACACACACATATATATATAGCAATGCCATCATATGCATTTCATATATGGCCTCCATTACAACCTGCAACACAACGAAAGACAAAATGAGAGAAAGAAAAGAAGAAGAGAAAAACAAAGAGGAGACAATAGAATGAGAAATAAAAAAAATAGGGTTAGGGCTTTTATCCCTTAAAGATATTATATTTTGTTGTTGGAGGATTTTAGGGCAAGGTGAATTTAAAATTCATTTTTACATTTAACTTCCCCTCTTTTAAATTATTTTGTTCATTTGATTTAAGTTTTGAATTTATAAACGGAATTTGAGATAATTAATATAATGGGTAAACTTTATTCTTTTTGTGGAATGTTATTTTTATTTGTTAGTGGTATGTTAACAAATAGATTTTATATTTTATAGATTTTTAATTTGATTTTTGAAAAAAATGATTTAATTGTTTTATTTGAATTTTACACAATTTAATTATTTGAGATGTAATTATTTTAACAATTGGGTTAATCCTTTAGTCATAAAACTTAATTCGACGAGGTTAATTTTAAGCTGGATTGACATTAATTTAATTTACGAATTTAAATAATGACATCATTCAAACCAACTTGTAAACGTAGTAAACTTTTAAAACGAAGTTAGTGTAAGTGTAACCGTGATCTGATCTACCAAGAAATTAGGAATAATGTAAAGGATGCAGAGATAACTCTAATTGATTGAAAACATGAAGAAGAACAAATTGATCGAGCTTTGTTGAAAAATACTTTAAATTATAGAAAACGTGAAGAAGAACAAATTGATCGAGCTTTGTTGAAAAATGTACAATTAACTTATTTAACTGATCTACCATTTCAACTAGAGAGACGTAGGTAATATAAACCAAACCAGTAAACCTTTCCATCAAAATTAGTTTAATTATAATAAACCCTACTCACACCCGTGAGGCGTTATGCTACCGATTTTTTCTAGAACTTAGGGTTTAGCTAGGTTAGTGAAATTTAACCTTGTTTAGGACTATATTATTGTTTTTTGCCAAGTATCGACATTTGATTTTTGCATTAAATTATATTCTTTCATGCACTTGTTTTTGGCTATTGATTTTGACTTACGTCAGAATCCCTTCTTTCATATAGGTTAACTTAGGGTTTCGATCATTGATCCTAACCCTATTGGCGACGTTAACCGCATCGCTTCGACCCCCTAGTTGGCCTTCATTGTGAATGGTATGCGCATGTGAATGCATTACCCCGCATTCAATTGTCATGTTTATGCCTTAAGCGTAACGCCACCAGAGACGCTTACGCGTGTGAGGGGGTTTCTTGGGAAGCGTGGACAATTTTTTGATATTTCGTGTCATGACCACATGACAAATGTGGACATGACACGTGTGATGCGTGTCGTGACCGCATGGGAAATGTGGGCATGACATTTGGTATCATAGCACAAGTTTAAACACTAGGCTTATTTGGGCACGTTACTTATTCTGCAACTTTGATTAATTAGTGCCTACCTTGTTTTGTAGGATGCCTCCCCGACGTATTCGGCAAGCACGATCGCATAACACTGCATCCGCCGAGGTGCACAATGATTCCTCTGTAGAGGGACGGATACCAGCAGCCTTAGCAGATCAGCCAGTACTGCAGGCACCACCAGTACTTGACATAGGACCTTAGATTTTACAAATGTTACAGGCCATGTTAGAGAGGCTACCGCCAGTTATACTAGCACCACGTGGTGAGCCCCACGTTGATCTACAAGAGGAGCCACATGAGGAGCCGCATACTAAGTTGCGAGCTAAGCCACGTGTAGAGCCCCACGTTGATCTGCAAGAGGTGCCACGTGTGGAGCCTTTTGTAGAGATACCAAATACTACTGTGGAGGAGGTAGGGTTAACTTACAGAGCACAGAGTAGGAGTCCTCTGTGACATGTGAGACGAGATGAGACTGTGAGCATTAAGCAAGTACATCATAGACCTTATGAGTATGGTATGGATGAGCCGGTCATAGGACATAGAGACAAAGGAGATCCCATCAGAGACCTACTTAGGCTTAATCTACTTACCTTCGTAGGAGCTATAGAGGGAACTGAGGCTGAGGCTTGGCTCATCAGTCTAGATAGATGCTTTGCGTTGCGACCTTATAGGAGCAACACGAAAGCACGCATGGCAGTACACCTCCTGAGAGATGCAGCAACTACTTGGTGACGTACTAAGGAGTGCAAGCACCGGTTATCATTAGACACACTCACATGGGACACATTTATAGAGCACTTTAATGTGCATTAATTGTCAAATAATTAGAGGCAGTACCAGATAGATGAGTTCCATGACTTACAGCAGAGAGGACTCACGGTTGTACAGTATGAGAGCCATTTTATTGAGCTTTCACGTTACGCAGAGTATCTCCACGATGAGAAACTTCTAGTGCACAAATTCATCAGAGGTTTGAATCAGGGAATAGCAGGACCAGTGCGTATGGCAGACCCCCAAACTATGAGTGAGGCTACTGAGAAGGCTGATATTGCAGAGGAGATTCAGGGACGAGGGAAGAATTCACGCTCGCAGTTTCAGGACCGTAGTCATCACTAGCAGTAGAACTTTCGTAGACCACCACCAATACCACAGAGAGGAGTTTTTAGTTCTCCATCATTACCTCCTCAGCCTCCACAGGAGTAGCAGTAGCAGCAACATCAGTAGAGGTCTAGACCCTAGTAGAGGGCACAGGGAGGACAGAACTGTGGTTGGCAGCAGCAGGGCCTGCATAGGGATCAGAGACAATAGGTGATGCAGAGGCATCCACACTATAACCTTCGCATATAGCATGGATGTCTGCAGACCAACCTCATCATCATCATCTTCGCCATCATCATCATATTCCGCTTTATACTGTCAGCATCATCATCATGTTTCCTAAAACCAACAGCATCATCATATTTCGGACACTCGCAATTGTCCTCCTGCCGACTACTATTCACCTTCTCCGCTTTCCTCCTAACATCATCATCATGATGTTCAGCGGGCGCAAACATCCTCCGGTTGCACTGTTCATCGAGCTCCAAACACTATCGTCATCATCATGACCTTCAACACTGTCTTCGCCAGCAGGATATCCAAATATCCGGTTGTTCAAATATCCTGATGACGATCACCTTCAGCACCTTCCCTTCGATGCTCCGCTACCCGACGATACAAGCAACAGCATCATGATCTACCTTATCCGGTTCTCTTCGAAACCTCCTGATGATGCTAATACACTTTCTGCCGATGTCGATACTTAACCACTTAACAACGGCAGGACAACTCGCACAGGGGGGATATCTCAATATCCTGATGACGATGACGTCATATCCTGATGACGATGACGTCACCCAATATCCTGATGACCTCTTCAACACTTAGTCGAAAAACACGAACTTTCTCTCCCGCATCTACTCGCGATACGCGGATGTTTGGCACTCCCGATATGATGATCCTGATGCCGATACGCTCCACCTCGGCTCTCCTGATGATGATCACCCCGACACACTTGCACTTCATGCGATCGACAACATCATGCTCTCCTTCACTTATCCGGATGACGATATCCGAACTGTCTGCAGGATATTTGCAGAAATATCCTGATGATGCCGTCTTGACCAGTTTCTTCACTTAGCGAAATCTCACTTCGCCGATCCTCCTGGGATGACCCGATCCAAGCTCAGGGTGATCCTCCACACTCTGTCTTATCAGTTTGACCTAGCACATACCTATGCTAGGGTCTTTAACATCTTTTGACGGTGAACCTGCACACCTGCATGCACACGGAAAACAATCTACCACCTAACCTACTATACACTACCATTCCACCGATCAGACGGATCAACCGGTGGAATGGACCAGTATATCCATGAATCCTCTCAAACCAGCAAATCGGTCAAGCAATAGAATTCAACAGAGGATGAACACAAACAGGATCTCTTTATTGACTTCAAAAGATGCAATACAAATGATCAGCCTCTCTCTCAGTCTCACTCTCTGCAACTAGCTCGATCGATGATATCTGTCTGTCTTCCCAATATCAAACGATCTCATGCTTATAAAGACTTTCCTATGAGTACTACTGACCCGACTCCAAGCGGCTGGGAACTCTCCAAGCGGCTGGGAGATCCCACCGAACATACATCATGACAACTGTCTTAACAAACTAACTAAAAATAGCAAAAGCCCGGTCAGCATGATCTTATCATGATCAGCATGACCTTATTACATGCAATTGGTCTAACAGACCTTCTTGGAAACACAAACAAGACCTAAACTACTAACTGCCTTATGAAAGCCAGCTGTCAGGTAGGTGCTCCTGCACCATACTCCCCAACAGAAAAGAACTCATGTCCCATGAGTTTAGTATGTGGAAGTCTTCCACCTCTACCCTTTGCCTTGTCAATAGTCTGACCTGCTCCAGCTTTGTCTGCTGCTATCTCTTGGCTTCTCCAAGACTTCTGAACTGTAACTTGCTTTCTGGCAAGTAAATCCTCATGCCTGTTGATGTAGGCCTTTCTCAGGTTGTCTCTGTGTTTGTCAGATTGGCTGACCAGAACTTCTGGCTGAACTGCCTCTGTGGTGTTCAACTGTATCTTCCTGTCAATCTTCATAGGACAAGCAATAGTCCCAACTATGACAACATCCTTGTCATTCTTCTCAACTGATGGTTGCTATGTGCAAACCTGTTTCTGAACCTGCTGCTGACCTCTGTCAGTCACAACTGAAACTTTCTTCAGCTTGTTGTCTGTAACAACTCCGTTCTCTGCAGTATCCTGAACTGCCTTCATGCCTGCTCCTCTAGGCATCTGCACAAATTCCTGCTTTCCCATTAAAATGATTTGGGCTGCCTTCTGTACTGCAGCTTTTGCCTGTAATGGCATCAACTTAATAATCTTCCCATCCTTCTTGATGGTGTAGGTATTAGCATACCCATCATATAGTACGCTTCTGTCAAATTGCCATGGTCTACCTAGCAGTAGGTGACAACATTCCATAGGCAATATGTCACACAAAATTCTATCATGATATGGTCCAATCTGGAAATCCACATATGCCTGTTCTGAGACAAAAAGTGATTGACTATCACTCACCCAAGATGCCTTGTAAGGGTGTGGATGGGGAATCCTTTCCAACTTCAGTTTATCCACCATCTCCTGAGATACCATGTTGTCTGTTGAACCAGTATCAATGACAACCTTACACACCTTACCTTTGCTCTTACATGTGGTCTTGAAAAGAGCTCTTCTTTGCATCATATCCTTTGATGCCTGCAAACTAATTCTCCTTAACATCAATGATTCTCCACTCTCTGGATATCCATAATTCTCAGGACCTTTGTTTGAACTCTGTGCACTTTCTTCTACTTTCTCTTCTTGTACCAATTGTACTCTCTTGTCACTAGTTCTATCATTTCTGGATGATGAACCTTTGTTTTCTGGACATTTGAAAGATGGATGACCAAACTCTCCACAGGTGTAACACTTCCCTGAAAATGTAGTAGAACCTCTACCACCTCCAAATCTTCCTCTATTACCTTTCCATCCACCTCTGAAATCAGACTGTCCCTATCCTTTACCAGTGTCTTCTTGACCCTCATTGGTTTGCTTTTGTGCAGGGGCTGCTCCTCTTCCCCTATTGTTTCCTCTTCCTCTCATGGACTTATCATGTCCTCTATTCATCTTTTCTTCAATCCTGATTGCCATTTGATAACAATCCTCCACATTCTTAGGGTTAGCTAACACTAACTCATCCTGTATGTTAAACCTCAAACCAGCCAAATACCTAGCCACCTTTTCTACCTCATTCTCATGATGACCAGATCTCATACTCAACAGATAAAATTCCTCAGTATATGCTTTCACATCCCTGTCTTTCTGCTTTAAAAATTGCAGCTTCTTAAACATCTGGATTTCATAATCCCTTGGCAAGAATTTCCCCTTGATCCTTGCTACCATCTTATCCCATGAAGTGATCTTAGACTTCCCTTGTTTCCTTCTCTCAGATTGTACATAATCCCACCATACCAAAGCATGACCTCCTAACTTGGTCTTTGCAATCTTTACCTTCTGATCCTCAGCAACATCTTCACATTCAAAGTGATTATCAAGTGCAGCAATCCAATCTAACAACTCATCTTCATTCAAGCTTCCAGTATACTTGGAAACATCAACCTTTACCTTAGGTTTTTCACTCTGCACTGCCTTTAGCAGTTTTGCCAGTCTCTGGTCTTCAGCATCCAGATCTTCAGCTACCTCTTCATACTCTTCAACAGTATCTTCTTCTTCTTCAGACTCACTGTCTTCCACTTCCCTCTTTTTGTTCTTTTCCAGGGCTGTCAGCCTGGCTTGAAGTGCTTCAGCAAGCTCCTTCATCTTCCTCATCTCTCTAGCATGTTTCTCCTTCATCTCCTGCAGTTCCCTTGCAGTACCACTACCTTTAGGAGGCATTTTGTCAACCTCTCAATCAACACACAACACACAATCAACTCTATCTCTACCTCTGCCCTTTCGGTGACAGAATCAACACACAACAGCCCAGACCTTTTGCTGAGCTCTGATACCACTATGATGCAGAGGCATCCACACTATAACCTTCGCATATAGCATGGATGTCTGCAGACCAACCTCATCATCATCATCTTCGCCATCATCATCATATTCCGCTTTATACTGTCAACATCATCATCATGTTTCCTAAAACCAACAGCATCATCATATTTCGGACACTCGCAATTGTCCTCCTGCCGACTACTATTCACCTTCTCCGCTTTCCTCCTAACATCATCATCATGATGTTCAGCGGGCGCAAACATCCTCCGGTTGCACTGTTCATCGGGCTCCAAACACTATCGTCATCATCATGACCTTCAACACTGTCTTCGCCAGCAGGATATCCAAATATCCGGTTGTTCAAATATCCTGATGACGATCACCTTCAGCACCTTCCCTTCGATGCTCCGCTACCCGACGATACAAGCAACAGCATCATGATCTACCTTATCCGGTTCTCTTCGAAACCTCCTGATGATGCTAATACACTTTCTGCTGATGCCGATACTTAACCACTTAACAACGGCAGGACAACTCACACAGGGGGGATATCTCAATATCCTGATGACGATGACATCATATCCTGATGACGATGACGTCACCCAATATCCTGATGACCTCTTCAACACTTAGTCGAAAAACACGAACTTTCTCTCCCGCATCTACTCGCGATACGCGGATGTTTGGCACTCCCGATATGATGATCCTGATGCCGATACGCTCCACCTCGGCTCTCCTGATGATGATCACCCCGACACACTTGCACTTCATGCGATCGACAACATCATGCTCTCCTTCACTTATCCGGATGACGATATCTGAACTGTCTGCAGGATATTTGCAGAAATATCCTGATGATGCCGTCTTGACCAGTTTCTTCACTTAGCGAAATCTCACTTCGCCGATCCTCCTGGGATGACCCGATCCAACCTCAGGGTGATCCTCCACACTCTGTCTTATCAGTTTGACCTAGCACATACCTATGCTAGGGTCTTTAACATCTTTTGACGGTGAACCTGCACACCTGCATGCACACGGAAAACAATCTACCACCTAACCTACTATACACTACCATTCCACCGATCAGACGGATCAACCGGTGGAATGGACCAGTATATCCATGAATCCTCTCAAACCAGCAAATCGGTCAAGCAATAGAATTCAACAGAGGATGAACACAAACAGGATCTCTTTATTGACTTCAAAAGATGCAATACAAATGATCAGCCTCTCTCTCAGTCTCACTCTCTACAACTAGCTCGATCGATGATATCTGTCTGTCTTCCCAATATCAAACGATCTCATGCTTATAAAGACTTTCCTACGAGTACTACTGACCCGACTCCAAGCGGCTGGGAACTCTCCAAGCGGCTGGGAGATCCCACCGAACATACATCATGACAACTGTCTTAACAAACTAACTAAAAATAGCAAAAGCCCGGTCAGCATGATCTTATCATGATCAGCATGACCTTATTACATGCAATTGGTCTAACAGACCTTCTTGGAAACACAAACAAGACCTAAACTACTAACTGCCTTATGAAAGCCAGCTGTCAGGTAGGTGCTCCTGCACCAATAGGGATCATCTGCGGGACCTGCGAAGTCACAACAGTCGTATAGAGGTTCACAGGGGTCCATAGGATAGACTGGGCAGCAGTAGGGTGGGACTTAGTTAGGATAGTTATAGGCTAGGGGCCCATGTTATGTTTGTGGTGGGGTAGGACATTTTGCCAGAGAGTGTCCACAGGGCTTTACGATAGGGGGACAACCCCGTTCAGGAAGGTCAAAGCAGACTGTAGAAGATGTGGGTAAGTCCCACCGCATGTTTGCAGTGGTTTACAACTACTAGGTTGACTATCAAGCATCCATGATTGAGACATCAGGTACAATCGGGGGTGCCTTCATCTCTATTCTTTTTGACTCTAGAGCTACCGATTCTTTTCTATCTACATCGTTAGTGGAGCATTGCAGGCTGGTGGCTTCTAGGCAGGACATTAGATGGGAGGTTGAGTTGGCCTCTGGGACTAGGATGTCAGTAGATACCTTGGTATGGGATTGTGAGATCTCCTTGGGTTCCTTCACCACATCTTGTGACCTTAGAGTTATGCCATTAGGATCTTATGGTGTGGTTTTAGGTATGGACTGGCTTGCGGCTCATAGAGCTAATCTAGATTGTCGCCGAAGGGCGATTAGCTGCTTAGATGATCATGGTGCACCAGTTGAGATAGTGGGCATTTAGAAGCCTACGGCAGTTCATATGATATCTGCTCAACAGCTTAAGCACTGCATATAGAAGGGATGTCAGATGTCTGCTATCACTATTAGTGACAGATCAGAGGATGAGCCTGAGGCTTCATTGATGATCACCCTATCTTGAGAGAGTTTGCCAACATGTTTCCACCGAAATTACTAGGTATGCCTCTATGTAGAGAGGTAAATTTCCACATCGATCTAGTGCCAGGTGCAGAGCTAGTGTCTTGTGCACCCTACAGGATGACTACACATGAGCTCATGGAGCTCAAACTGCAGTTAGAAGAGTTACTTGAGAAGGGGCACATCTGACCTAACATTTCACTATGGGGTGCACCGGTTATCTTCATGAAGAAGAAGGATGGGTCTCTTCGCTTATGCATGGACTATAGGCAATTGAATAAGGTGACGGTGAAGAACTGTTACCCTCTGCCTAGGATTGATGACCTTTTTGACCAGATGCAGGGAGCCAGAGTGTTCTCGAAGATTGATCTGAAATCTAGGTATCACCAATTGCGCATCACAGAGGTAGATATTCATAAGACTACTTTCTAAATGAGATATGGACACTACAAGTTCACAGTGGTACCCTTTGGTTTGATGAACGCCCCTGCAGTGTTCATGAGTCTCATAAACGGGGTGTTCTGCACTTACTTGGATCAGTTCATGATCATCTTTCTCGACGATATTTTGATCTATTCGTGGACCAAGGAGGAGCATGTGGATCATTTGCATCAGGTTTTGCAGTGCTTGTGAGAGCAGCAGCTTTATGGCAACCTGGCGAAGTGTGCCTTCTTTAGGACAGAGGTGCAGTACTTGGGGCACATCCTATCAGGCGATGGCATATCTGTAGATCCATCAAAGATCAGAGCTATCCAAGATTGGCCAGCACCCACCAGTGTGATAGAGGTCAGGAGTTTCATGGGATTAGTCAAGTACTACCACAGATTCGTAGAGGGTTTTTCCAGGATAGCGTACCCCATCATTTCCCTTCAGTGGAAAGGGAAGAGTTTCACTTGGACCGATCAGTGTGAGAGGGCCTTTGGGGTCCTCAAGGAGCATCTTATTAGCACTCCCATCTTAGCGGTTCCAGATCCTGTAGAAGATTTTGTAGTTTGCACAGATGCATCACTTGAGGGTTTGGGAGTCGTGCTCATGCAGGGTGGTAGAGTGATTGCATATGAGTCACGTAAGCTCAAGACACATGAGCTAAACTACCCTACTCACGATTTAGAGCTCGTAGCAGTGGTACATGCTCTTGTTCGTTGGAGACACTTTCTTTTGGGTCATCACTTTGAGCTCCATTCAGATCACCATAGCTTGCAGTACATATTCACATAGCCAAATTTGAACGCCCACTAGCGGTGTTGGATGGAGTTTTTATGCGAGTATGACTTTGATGTCCACTACATCAAAGGGAAGGAGAACGTGGTCACTGACGCTTTGAGTCTAAGGCACCACTAAATCCTGACCTTGACCTTGAGTGTGGACTTGAGAGAGCGTATCATTTAGTATCTTCCTGAGGAAGAATGGTTTCTTGAGGTGTAGCAGGAGATCTAGAGACATAGGGCCCTTAAGGGCAGATTTGTAGGATATTCGCTTGAGTCAGATGGGTTGCCTAGACATCGACAGCGCATCTATGTATCCCGTGTGGGTGACCTTCATGCATTGATTCTTTTAGAGGCTCATAGAGCACCTTATGCAGCACACCCAGGGGTGAAGAAGATGCATGCCGATTTGTGACAGTTATACCATTGGGCAGGTATGAGACGGGATATTGCAGAATACATTGCTCATTGTCTTGAGTGCCAGAGGGTCAAGGCAGAGCATTAGCATCCAGCGGGCCTTTTATACCCTCACGAGATACCTGAGTGGAAATAGGACACCATTTCCATGGATTTTATTGTTGGTCTTCCTATGTCATCACGCCGTCATGATGCCATCATGGTGACGGTTGACAAGTTGACCAAGGTGGCACATTTCTCACCTGTACACACGACGTACAATGCACCATCTATGGCGAGAGTATTCTTGGACTAGATTGTTAGATTACATGGGGTACCTCGCCGTATCATTTCTGACAGGGACTCAGTGTTCACTTCAGCCTTTTAGAGAGCCTTACAGCAGGCATTGGGCACACAGCTCAACTTTAGTTCCGCCTATCATCCTGAGACCGATGGACAGATAGAGAGAGTTAATCAGGTTCTTGAGGATATGCTTCATATGTATGTCATGGATCATAAGAGTAGATGGGAGGAGTATCTGTATCTAGTTGAGTTTGCCTACAACAATGGGCATCACAGCTCGTTGGGTATGCCTCCTTTTCAGGCCTTATATGGTAGACCTTGCAGGACACCTTTGAGTTGGGACTGTATTGAGGACAGGGTTACGATAGGGCTGAAGTTGGTTTAGGATATGGAGCAGTAGGTGACGTTGATTAGGCAGAGACTTCAGGAGGCATAGGATCAACAGAAGAAGTATGTCGATGCTAAGAGGGTAGATCAGAGTTTCTCAGTAGGGGATAGAGTATTCTTGAGAGTGCGACCATACAAGAGTCCAATCCATTATGGAAAGGGCTCTAAGCTCACACCTCATTTTGTGGGACCTTTTGAGATCTTGGAGTGGATAGGACCTATAGCCTATCGTCTAGCCTTGCCACCTAGCCTGTCGCATATCCACAATATTTTTCATGTTTCCATTTTACGACGTTACATATCTAATTTATCTCATGTATTGAATTGGAGTGCTCTTTAGGTAGAGCCAGACGGTTAGCTAGCTTTGGAGCCAATTCGCATATTGGCTCATCGAACATTGGGCCTTCGAGGTCGAGAGCTGGACTAGGTTAGGGTCCAGTGGGACATGTACGATGAGGTCATGATGACATGGGAGGATGCAGCGAGATTGAGGGCCCTTTATCCTCACCTCTTTGATGACTTCCAGGAGGAAGTACAGTCTTAGGGGGGGAGGATGTGAAGCCTACTTTTCACTCCCTTATATTTGACTATTTATTTTACTGTTGGTGATACATTTAGACTTATGGGACTGTTGATCCTGAATTTCTGGACTATTAGACTTTATGATGTATGTGGATTTGTTATGCTTAGTATGTTTATGATATGTTTAGACCTGGATATTGATTCACTAATGTTGAATTATGATTTATATTATGATGTTATTTGGATATTGTTCATGTGATGTTAGTTAGAATTTTGTTTTGTGATTCAATCTTGGGAATGGATGTTTGAAATGCAGAATTTAGAATCTAATTGTAAAGTGACTTCCTTGATGCTTCAGTTATTATATACATGTGGAATTAACTTTTCATTGGAGTGCGCAGGTATTTCTAACAAAGCCATAGAAATTGGAGATCATCCCACACACGCTGTTGTTTTCCCTTGTGAAGCCAATCTAGTTCCAAGAGGAACCAAGATTAACCATGTGCATGATGAGTTTTTGTAATGTGTTGCATGTTGTTAGTTGGGCTAAGTCTACCCCTCTTTTATTTTAAATTCTAATTGGTGTTGTAAGAATATTGTCTTTTAAGATTCATTTTTTAAGTTATAAATTTTGAGACCCCTTTTCATGTGCTTTAACTCAACCCTTGGTGCTCAAAATGGGCTAAACTTGACCTTGGGTTGTAACCCTTGGGTCTAGGGACCTTTTTGACTTGTGTAACCTTAGATAAACCTCCATTTGGTCACTTTAACTTCACCCTAAAGTAAAGTGACGAAAATGGAGGCATGGGAGGGAGAGGATGAGTGGTTCCAACACTCAATCTCATCCTTTCCTCTTCCCTAGGTTGGGGAAGTCTCCAAGGCCCCATTAATTGTGGAGGACTTTACTCCAAGTCTCTTCCACAATTGGTGAGGGTACCTTGGGGTTGTGTAGTCCCTCTTAAGAAGAAAGGTATGGGGCACATGTGGCACCCATTCCCTCTTAAGCTCCACTTTTATCTCCCACATGTTTTAGAGAGGACAAGTGGAGGGGAGAGAGAGACTTGGTGATGGGTGATTGACATGTGTCACCACCCATTCCATGGGTCTTTCTTGTAGTTGGGAGGAGGAGTGAGGAGGTGACATGTGTCACCTCCCCATTCCTCAAGGCTCATGAGAAGAGCTTATTATAATCCCACTTGGAGAAGGGTTTAGGTTGTTGAATTTTTGGCAAATTTTATTGATTTTAATTTACTTTAGGGGAAAAGTTAGATAGAGTTTTGTGGCTTATTTTGGAGAAGGAGTTGGAGGAGCTCTACATCAGCCATCTACCAAATTAGGCTTTTTAAGGTTGGTTTCAAGGCTAACGTCTTCCCTTATGTCTTTTTATTTACTTGTGTGATGCTATCTGTGAGTTCTATTTTTGAGTTTTTACTTGTTGTGGGGAAAAATTGTAAGGGTGTTGTAAGAGCCTCTCCCACTTGGGAGAAGATGCTCAACAACTATGGGGTGGGGGAGGAGTGAACCTCCTCGGCATCATTTCCTTGATTTTGTGGTGTTGTAGCCTTGAGGGCAATATGTGAGTAAGTGTAATGTGTGGAATGGCTTGAGAGCCAAATGGAAGCTTTGTGAAAATTATGTTTAAAGGTGTTGGTTTGAGGCCTTAAGAGGTATTTTGTATTGGGATATTTTAGGAGTGGCACTCTTGAGTCTAGTGTTGTTCACTCCCTGACCCCATTGAACTCATTCTGAGTGAGTTCTTGTGTTGTGTTAACCATGGGAGTAAATTTGTGTTTGGTTGTTGAATGCCTTGTTGCGATGTGGTATGACTTTCCAAGTGTGTGGATGACCTCCCTAGCTCGGGGGTGAGCCACTAGCGGGTCTATGGTAGGGAGGAGAGCAAGTTGTTGTGGCTTCTTTCCCCTTCTTGTGATATTGTAGGTTCATTGGAGCTAAGTTTGTGAAGTTGGAGAAAACACCATTGTTCTTGGAGTTGATATCCTATTTTCTTTTTTAGCTCTTGTGAGAGAGCATGGCCACTTTAGGAGTTTGTATCATTTGTTAGTTTTCAAAGAGGAGAACATTGTTCTCTCTCTTGTTGTAAAAGTATATTTTTTAATTTGTGTGTAAGTTTTTAACATTTGAAATAGAAAGTTAAAATTTGTTGATTTTAATGCTTATCATTTAAAAAAAATGTTGAAGGAAGAAAACTTGGTTTTAAAGTCATTTCATTTCTATACTTATCTTTGAAATATCAAATAGGGAAGTAGTTGTTTCATTGTTGAGAGACAAACATAAAATTTGTATATTGTTCTTATGGAAAATAAAATTTGTTGATGTTATGTATTAGAAGTATTTACTTAATTGCAGTTGTTTCTTTTCTTTAAAAAAAGAAAATATTAGTAATACAATGAATATATTTTGTTAGAAGAAATGAGTTCCTTGCCTTATAAAAAAAATTGATAAAAAGAAACTATAACTTTTGATTTTTGTTCTTATAAGTAAATTTGTAAGTGATTGGAAGGAAAATTATAGTTGAAAATATAATTTTACACACACACACACACACATATATTATGTGTATTTTGAATGAATGTATTTATATGTATTTAATATAAAAACTGATTTTATTATTTCTGTCAAACAAAATTGAGTGATTGTATTAAATATACACATTGAATATATATATATATTATATAAATAAAACTTAAATAAAAAATAATAATAATAAAAAATGTTGAGTAATAGATGGATTGCGTTTTGCAGTCACTGTTTATGTTACAGTGAATAAAATTAATGATATTTGGTGGGGAGGTTCGAAGCCCCCAACACCGTGTTTTCTTTGTGTATGGGTGTGGGGAGGGGGGCGGAGCCCCCACCCACACCCCATTGTATGGGATGTGGGTGGGGGCTCCGCCCCCCTCCCCACACTCCCCCTTAATCCAAACCCCACAGCCCTCTCCCCGCGGTAACTCAAAACCATCTGCCATTTCAAACCTCCCTCCACTGGCCCTTTCCCCTCTGCACAGTCTGCTCTCCTCTGCCACTCGCCTATTACCACAGCCACCTCTCCGCTGCCGTAACTCCTCACAATGCTGCCCTCCTGTTAAGGTTTTTCAGCAAAGAAATAAAAATATAAACATTATTTTATTTAAAACTCACAACAGTATACTCTTTAAACTATATATATATATATATATATATATATATATATATATATATATATATATATATATATATATATATATATATATATATATATATATATATGCCATCATATGCATTTCATATATGGCCTTCATTACAACCTACAACACAACCAAAGACAAAATGAGAGAAAAAAAAGAAGAGAAAAACAAAGAGGAGAAAATAGAGTGAGAAATAAAAAAATAGGGTTAGGGCTTTTAGCCTTTAAAGATATTATATTTTATTGTTGGAGGATTTTAGGGCAAGGTGAATTTAAAAATCATTTTTACATTTAACTTCCCCTCTTTTAAATTATTTTGTTCATTTGATTTAAGTTCTGAATTTATAAAGGGAATTTGAGATAATTAATATAATGGGTAAACTTTATTCTTTTTGTGGAATGTTAACAAATAGATTAGATCACGAATAGAGGGATTTTATATTTTATAGATTTTTAATTTGATTTTTGAAAAAAAGGATTTAATTAGTTTATTTAAATTTTACACAATTTAATTATTTGAGATGTAATTATTTTAACAATTGGGTTAATCCTTTAGTCATAAAACTTAATTCGACGAGGTTAATTTTAAGCTAGATTGACATTAATTTAATTAATGAATTTAAATAAAGACATCGTTCAAACCAACTTGGAAACCTAGTAAACTTTTAAAACAAAGTTAGTGTAAGTGTATCCATGATCTGATCTACCAAGAAATTAGGAATAATGTAAAGGATGCAGAGATAACTCTGATTGATAGAAAATGTGAAGAAGAACAAATTGATCAAACTTTGTTGAAAAATACTTTAAATTATAGAAAACGTGAAGAAGAACAAATTAATCGAGCTTTGTTGAAAAATGTACAATTAACTTATTTAATTGATCTAACATTTCAACTAGAGAGACGTAGGTAATATAAACCAAACTAGTAAACCTTTCCATCAAAATTAGTTTAATTATAATAAACCCTACTCACACCCGTGAGGGGTTATGCTGCCGAATTTTTCTGGAACTTAAGGTTTAGCTAGGTTAGTGAAATTTAACCCTGTTTAGGACTATATTATTATTTTTTGCCAAGTATCGACATTTGATTTTTGCATTAAATTATATTCTTTCATGCACTTGTTTTTGGCTATTGAGTTTGACTTACATCAGAATCCCTTCTTTCACATAGGTTAACTTAGGGTTTCGATCATTGATCCTAACCCTATTGGCAACGTTAACTGCGTCATTTTGACCCCCTAGTTGGCCTTTGTTACAAATGGTATGCGTATGTGAACGCATTACCCCGCATTCAACTGTCATGTTTACACCTTAAGCATAACGCCACTGAGCACACTTACGCGTGCGAGGGGGTTTCTAGGGAAGTGTGGAATTTTTTTTGATATTTCATGTCATGACCACATGACAAATGTGGACATGACACATGTGATGCATGTCGTGACTACATGGGAAATGTGGGTATGACAGTTCGGAAGACTTGAATGTCTCTCCGGGGCTTGACCGAGGCAAGCCTCTAAACACCACAACTACCTCTGAATGTTTTCATGGTTTCAGGTTACATGTTGGAGCTACAGATAAAGTGAAGTTGCAAGAGGGTACAATAGAGTGTTAGAATTGTAGATCAAAGATGAAAACAACTCCTTAGACTAGGGTGCCCGCTCATTAGTCCTCAAAGTTCCATAACGGGAAAACCTCTAGTATAACAGGAACAGGTTGCAGGTCTTATTTGCAGATCCCGACAGAAACCAAGGCCTTGGAATTGGGCACTCTCTCTTTAGTCCCCAACTATTCAACTTCTAAACCTTGAAAATAGGTGCACAGTTATTTGTTTTTTTACATCTTTCTGTAGCAACATTTTCTGATATTCATCTATTTGCTGTCGTATTTGCATAATTAGGGTTTTAAAGTATAATTGAGCATAAGAGAAGATAATTGGCAATAAAATCATAAAATATAAGTTTCCCTACATCTCATAGTGACCTAGGGTATGATATTACATTGCAACTCGACCCTAGGTCCTTGAATGAAAGGGTGAAAGGAGGATACACACACAAACTATCAAAAACCAAATATCCAAATTCCACCCTTTACATTTTGGTGAACCCATGTTATTGGACTTGTTTGCACCTTGATGAGTTTTTTTCTTCATATTTTCATTAATTTTAATTCATTCATATAGTCATTTATCTTATTGCATTGGAAAACTTACAAAAAAATTGAAAAATTAAAAAAATTGGGAAAAAATTGCAATACTAGGGTTTCTATTTTGCATCAATTAATTTCAATTTCACCAAATTTCTGATTTATGCATTAGATCTGAGATAAATTGCAGAAAATTATAAAAAATCATTAGTTTGCATTGCATTTTCATCATAAAATTGCTAGGATTTTGTTGAAAATTATGAATTTTGCATATAACCTAGTAATTCCAAAATCTAGGGTTTGTAGGTAAAATCTTATTTCAAATTTTTCTACTAATTTTAGAGACTCATTAAAATTTTTATTTGGCTTTATTCTTGCATTTTAGTACAAATTTACATTTAGATCTCAAAAAATTAGCATTTTTGCATAAGAAAATTTCAACAAAAACTAGCATTTTCATTGATTTTTCACTAGATTTGCACTTGCATTTTGCATGTTAGGGCTTGGAAATCATTTTAAGATCTGAGAGAATTTAAATTTCATCATACATCAGCCTACAAAACATTCATATAGATTTTTACATCAAGATCTCAAACCTAGGGCTTGAAAAACATTGATTTTCACTAGATTTGGCCTTATCGACTCTCTAAATTTTCACTCTAGGCATGTTGTAAAAGATATTTTTGAATTAATTGAATGATATCAGGGGTATTATTTGTTTCCCCTCCTAAAATTATTTATAACACCTTGTTATTGGCCTCTTGTATTGAAAATTTGGTGAAAAACTACACATTTTTTTTATTTTTGCCTTAGGGTTTAGCCTAGTTTGCACCCTAAGCATGTTATAACTAATTTTATGCTTCTAGGTGACTGATAGTATTGATATTATTTGCTCCACCTCATAAAATTCATTATGACACCTCGTTCATTAGGTCTTGGGATTGAAAAACTGTGAAAAATTGCATATTTTTGGGTATTTTCACTAGCTTTTGACTAGTTATCATCTTAGGTTTGCATAAAAAGAGTGTTGTAAAGGATCTTATTTCTGTATTGGACTGATACCAGACATATTATTTTTTTCCCCTTATCATTTAAATCCTTACAACACCTTTTATTTCATTCATTTGCATTGAAAAAAGTACAAACAATCAAGCATTTAAGGTCATTTTTGCATATAGTTTTGCACTTGTCTTCTGCATAAATTTTGAAAATATTTTAAAATCTGATTTTGCATTGATTTGAGCATATACACATGGCCTCTAATCACAAAAACAACAATAGGTTCCCTCGTAGGCCTTACATGAAGAGAAAGGTCCCTGAACCTAAAATTGTGTTTACACCCCATGATAGAACAACTGGAGACACTGAAGGACCTCTTTACATCACTATGAAAATAATGGGAAACCCTATGGATGGAACCCTTATTGATCCTAATTGTATGACCAATGTTTCCACAAAAGATTTCCTCTATTTATATAATTTGATGCAAGGATCTTATGACCCTTCGGACATGATGATTAAAACACATAAGGGAACCTTTGTAAATCCTTTAGGTAAGATATCATTGTTGGTAACTGTATTTGAGAAACATATAGAACAATGGTTTGATTTTATCCCCATTTTTTACCACTTTCGCATTAAATTGGGACACCCTTGGTTAAAGGCTATGAAAGTTATCCCTTCAACAATCCATAATTGTCTAAAATTTCCTTTTGATGGACATCTAATTACTATCCCTCGCAATAAGTATAAGCCTTTGGTTGTAAGAAAACATTGCACACTAGATTACTTTTGGGACAAATCTAAAGAGAAACTTGAACCATGAACAAACTTTAAGTTCTTGAGCTATAGAAATTACAAAACAAAACTATTACATCCAATGGTTGGTCCCTCTATGCAAGAAATAACAAAAGACAAGTAACCCACATCTGAAAAGAACCCTAGACTGAATGGACAAGGTCCCTATGCTAAGGTTCCTCTCCCGCCATCCTTACAAGGATTGGGAGGTTATTGTTGACAACAAAACAATCCACCTAGACAAATGAGATTTGATCCCGGTGCTTCCTCTTCTAAATTGCAAAAACCTATGAAAGTGTAAAGCCCTATCTTACAAGAGATAAGTGGTAAAAGAAAGAGAAATAGAAAAGCAAGAAAAAGAAGATGAAGAAGACAAGCTTATGCCATAAACCTTGCCTCTCAACAAGAAAACAATGATCCAAACATTGAACCAAACAAAGATGATCCTAACAATAAACAACCTTGGGCTATGGTACCTTATGTCCCACTTTCCTCTAAAATTTGGGAATGGGAGGCTGACGATGATTTACTTGATGACCACTAGCCTTGGAGATCCTACTAGGTAAGTATCTCTAACCTTTTATCTCTCTCACGATGTTCTTCCCCCATGATGTGTTATGTGTTTTTAAGGCCTCCTGGGATGAACCCTGATTCTCTCGTAAGGTCCAGGATACCAGGAGACCACCTCTGTTGTGACCTTCTATTTGTATCATCATTCTTCTATATTGTCTCTCTCTAATTTCATTGTTGTGTGTTGTGTCTTACAGACATAGCATTGTCGTTGGTGAATTGGGGGCCCCCTCCTAAATGACTATCCCTAAGACACTTGTTTCTCCTCTCTTATTTATTATTTTCCTTCCTCTAGTGTTTCTATCTAGCAGGCAGATGACAAAAAATAGTTATACTGATGCAGACCTAGCGTCCCTTTAGTGAGAAATAAAAAATTGGACTTAGTTCCTAATATGATGATGGGGTTGTAATAAATTATCCAACGCATGGCTAGTAGAAGCACTTGTACTTTCTTCATAGTGATTTTGATGATGTTCTATCTCATTTACAAACCTTAACAATACTGCTACTTTGTGCACTTTATCTATCTTGAATCTTGCATGCCTCATATTTCATATGCATTGATGTTGTTGTTTATCATGATTTTGTAGACACTAACATGTTTCTTGTAGGGATGTGTTTGTGGGAACATTTGACGATCGTAAAGTACATGTCACTTCTGGGGGGCATGGGCCTTGTGAGAGTCTATGTTCCCTTGTGTGTTTTCTTCCTAGCTTAATGTGATTGATATCAATGCATGATATCAACCACGTTAAGGTGGGGGCATATATAAGATAAGCAATCTGATGTAGATGTTAGCAACGTGCTTGTCCTCAAGTGCAGTTTAAAGATTGGTGGCGATGAGTCCCTCTTGCACTCTAATTTTGTCTATCAATCAATCAATCATTCAATCATCTTAAGCCCTTTGCGGAGGCGGGGATGATTTATTTATTGGAGCAGATTGCACATCCTATCATTTTCAAAAAGTCCTCATCGGGAGGCAGGGAGCGGTTATGTGACTAACTCAACCCTTAAGTGTGTCTTTGGTGATTGTTGTGGTGAAGCCCAATCATTGGTGTGTGCTTGTAATGTGCCTGAGATGGTGTTGAGCCTAGAAATAGGAACACTCCTTTGCTTGTCTGCCATATTTTCTCCAAGTCTTCAAAGTGTGTGTGTTTGGTGTGCTTGCTTTATTTGGCATGACTGTTGCCCCATATGTAGTTTAAAGACCTGTGTGATGAGTGCATCCTAGATTTTGGGAGGTTTGGTGTGTCTTTCATGTGTGTTGCCCCATATATGCAGTTTAAAGACCTGCGTGATGAGTGCATCCTGCATTATGGGAGGTTTGTTTACTTTCCTATACTTGCATTTGCATTTCATATATGTAAGAAAAAGAAAAGAAAAGAAATCATTCCTATCTTCTATGCATTAATGTGTCTTCTATGCATTTACTATATTCTCCATGCTTTGTGTGATTGTAACTATCTTCTTCGTGTTTTGTGTGACTGTTATTGTCTTCAATGTGTCTAGCGTGTCTTCTCCATGCTTGGAGTGTTTGCTGTGTTTATCGACTATACATTAATGCATGTATAGGCCTTGCATTTATACATACATTAAAGTGGTAGCTAAATGTAATGTCATAAAATATCCCCTTGAAGGCTTTTCCCTCATAAGGTTGCTCCCAAGTCTTTAGTGTGCATTTAGGACATCTTGTATCATATTTTGACATCCCGATGGAATGAACCCTGGGTTTCATGTCAAATGCGACCTAGGGGGACCCCTTGAACCTAACCCTGCCCAAAATAGGGGGGGAGAACTTGGGCACCAGTGCCCTAGTCTTGCCCTATTTTGCGTGTCGGCTTGTGACTGTTATTTGGGTTCTATGTCGACATGGCAAGTTTGAATTATGAAATTCTTGGTGGGAGTGTTTGTAGTTGCATATAAAAGCATGTTTAGGCATTCATTTGTAAACTAGAGATTATGTTCATGTGATTTTGGCATCCTAAAGGTGATTCAAGGCTTTCATTGTGTTGCAAGAATAGATTTGTGTTGTCTATGTGTTTGTATTTACAGATTTGAGCAATCATCTCCTCATGGCATGAAGAGCTTCTTCCTCCCATGAGATCTTCACTACAAGGTGATATCATTTGTGTTTGTAAACATTTATCATTTGGTTTTTGCCTATGCTTCCCAAGGGCACGCACTCTCTGTATGACAACGGTGTTCAGAAGACTTGAATGTCTCTCCGGGGCTTGACTGAGGAAAGCCTCTAAACACCACAACCCCCTCCCAAAGTTTTCATGGTTACAAGTTACAGGTTGGAGCTACAGACAAAGTGAAGTTGCAGGAGGGTACAACAGAGTGTCAGAATTCTAGATCAAAGAAGAAAATAAATCCCTGGACTAGGGCACCCGCTCATTAGTCCTCAAAGTTCCATGATGGGAAAACCTCTGGTATAGCAGGAATAGGTCACATGTCTTGTTTGTAGATCCTGACAGAAACCAAGGCCTTGGACTTGGGCGCCCACTCTTTAGTCCTTGACTATTCCGCTTCCAAACCCTGAAAATAGGTGCACAGTTATTTGTTATTTTACATCTTTTTGTAGCAACATTTTCTAATATTCATCTGTTTTTTGTCGTATTTGCATAATTAGGATTTTAACGTAAAATTGAGCATAAGAGAAGATAATTGGCAATCAAATCATAAAAATCTAGGTTTCCCTACATCTCATAGTGACCTAGGGTATGCTAGTACATTGCAACTCGACCCTAGGTCCTTGAATGAAAGGGTGAAAGGAGGATACACACACAAACTATCAAAAACCAAACATCCAAAATCTACCCTTTATAGCCATCATAAAATTATTTATCAAAAAATAATGCAACATACATAGATATATACTATATCTATAGCATATATGGGACTATAATGAAACCAAAAATAAATACTAGATAATAATAAGTCTTTATAGGTTTGCCAATATTATGAGAAAATGAGCAAAAGGAATTTGTTAAAGAGACTTTAGAAACTTTCATTCGAATGCAAATAGCAAGTGAAGTTGTAAACCACATCATCCTTGCCCTCACGAGTGTGAAATATGCATTAATTGTAGGATTTGCACAACCTAGATTTACTAAGAAGGCTTAAAAAACTTTCTAGTAAATTCAATTGGTAGGTTTAAAGCCAGATTATAAAACCTTTTTCAAGGTCCTCCCAGCTAGTGCAACATAAAAGATAAATTTTTTTGTCTAATATATTATAGTTGAAATGCAAACTGTGGAAGCATAGAAGAGGCACATTGGCTATAAGCCCTTGGCCTTCCCCAACCATAAACCACAAACAAGACTTAGATTTCCTTTTTCTTTAGAACTAAATAAAATGAAGATAAGACTTGAAGCAGAGGAGTCCCAAATAAAACAATTTAAGACTACCAGCAACCTCAAATTTGATTTCAACATATAGACACCATTGAAATGCAAAAATAATACCTATGATTTCATAGGGTAGAGGAATATAGAGACCCTTTCAACTCTAGTTGGAGAAGGCTTCCCCTCTTTTGGACCATTAAGAAAAGAATTGAATGGCCTTCAAAACTCTCATCAGAACACATGTATCATTACAAAATCTACATTTTTTTTTTAAAATTCCAATGATTTGTTCAATTGCCCAAATATGGTTGAGAAAAATTGATGAAGTATGTTTGAAATGGAATTTTTAAAAAGGCACTTGATTAGTTTTCTCAACAAGAGTTGCACTGTGAATAAATTCCCTATGATTGCTATTAAAACAATTTGGAAAAAAACATGTGTGTTTGTGAAAAAGATGTATTGGAAATCTAGTCATTCATATTTTAGAATCAGATGCACAAGGGAAAAAAGCATGGTTATTTCATATTCTCAAATGCATTCATTTATAATGGGGCAAAGGATAATGAGGAATAAAATACATCTAATCACAAATCAAATTGATTAACTATTTGTATCATTATGTAACATATTGATTTATAGCTCCCCATAATTGTTGGCAAGGGGCAGCCCTAAATCGCTGCTGTGTTGAAATGAAGGAGAAAATCAAAACACACAGAAAGAGAGAGAGAGAGAGAGAGAGAGAATAGATTTAAAAAAATAAACAACAAGAAATTTATATTCATATATTCACTTCAAAAATTACACACAAAAACTTGATGCAAAGTTGCTACTCTATTTTTACATTCCAAATTGATTTGCTCCTTCTCTAGAGCTACTATTCACTTTACCCCTGAGATGACTGCACACACAATCTAGAGTGGTCTAGGAACTCCAGAGTTTCTTGTTGTTCACTCTATTGCTGCTGCAACACATAAAATATTATATCTACAATTCTCTGGTATATTCTCCTCTATGTTATTCTCCCTAAAATTCTTTTGTTGTTGCAGGGACTCTTCCCATTCTCACTGATAATTAGTTTTTATCTTTTTGTCTCTTTCTATCCCTTGCCAAAAACTAGCACACAACTCATTCAAAATTACCTAACAAATTAAATTCTTTGCTGACATAAGATAGAGCAACATTTACTTCATTAGACAAGTTGTCAAAGAAGAAGGATCCCCAAAAACTGACGTGGGGGAGTAGGTGGAATATGTTGACTACAGAGTAATAAATTCAACACTTGTCCTTCAACAATTTTATTTTTGAAACTATTCTCTGGAGCTAAACCTTTGTGTTTTCATTTTTGGAGTAGATCTCTGGTGTTGTTTCTATCTTTCTGGACCACCTCCAGAGCACATTTCTACATCTCTAGAGCACTTTTCTTGCATCTCTGGAGCTCTGTTTCTGCATCTCTAGAGCACCTCTAGAGCTGTTCTAAGACTATTTTTTTGGAGCTAAACCTTTGGAGTCATCTCCTTTCCGTGGATGCACACCTCCGGAGATGTCTACAATGCCAAGCATATCTCTTAGGCTTTCAAAGGATTTTTTTGCAATGCCTTGGTAAAGATGTTAGTAGGTTGCTGCTCAAATTTGTAATATTGAAGTTCAATCTCACCACATTCTACCAACTCCCTTATGAAGTGATAACGGATATCCATGTGCTTACTTCTTCTGTGGAAGACTAGATTCTTTGTGAGGGTTATTGATGAAATGTTGTCACAATGAATGGCTGTACCATTTTCTTGTTGTCTATTCAAATCTACAATGATTCTTCTCAACCAAATAGCCTAACATATTGCTGCATTTGTTGCAACATACTCAGCTTCTACTATCGAGAGAGAGATAATGGACAGCTTCTTGGAATCCCATGGAATTGTGCTTGAACCCATGTGAAAAACATGGCCTAATGTGCTCTTCCTGTCATCTACATTACTTGCCCAATCATTATCCGTGTAACTAGATAGCTCAAACTCATTGGATGTAGTGTATAAAATGCCACAACACATGGTGTCATTGACATATCTGAGGGTCCTCTTTCTTTCTTTCCAGTGTGTGTCCTTAGGTCTCTCTATGAACCTAGAAATTAGGCTCAGTAGTTCTCAAATACATCTAACTTACAACCATGCTCTTGTAGAGGGTTGGGTTCATGCCTCATTACTGATGTCATACTTACTCAGTTTCAGACCTATAGTTGGTATTGGGGTAGGCTTGTTGTTCTGCATTTTAAATCTCTTCAAAATCTATTTGGTATAGTTAGTTTGTGAAATAAATATGTCATACTCTGTTTGTTGGACCTCAATTCCAAGAAAATACTTCAATAGACCTAAGTCTGTCATCTCAAACTCAGTCTTCATTACCTCTTTGAAATCAACAATGAAGAGGTCACTATTTTTAGTAAAAATCATATCATCTTCATATAAAACAAGAATCAAAATCTCACCTTGAACTACTTTGAAGTAGAGTGTGGGCTCACTGCTACTTATGTTAAAGCCATTGCTCACTAGATATAAGTCTATTCTACTGTAGCATGCCCTAGATGCTTGTTTCAACCCTTGGAGGGATTTTTGGAGCCTATATACTTTGTGTTACACATATGGTTCCTAAGGTTGTCATTGATGGCAACACTATCACAAGGTTGTCATTGATGTCAACACTGTCATGGATGTGTGATGATGTTTATGTTTGGATGTCATGTCCTAAATAAGATACATTAAGATGGGAATTAGAAGTTCATGGTTGGATGTCATGCCTTATCCAATGATAGCAGAAATGATATATTAAGATGGGAATTAGTTGTTCATGGTTGGATGTCATGCCTTATATAATGACAATAGAAAAGATATATTAAGATGGGAATTACAATTTTATGGTTGGATGTCATGTCCTATCTAGAAGAGAAGATACAATTCATGGTTGGATTTCATGTTCTCATTTAGATGGGAATTATAAGCACTAAGATGAATGATGATATATTAAGCTATGCTAAGGATGAAAAGATGTTTTTGATGGCCTATGGCATGTTGTTTGATCCTTCTTGTTGTTCTCAAGGATGTATATGCTATTATATGAAGGTTTTGGCTTTTGGAAGTTGGTGAAAGTTTCTGCTACAGGAAGACTGCCTTGAAGACTGTCTAGGAGATTACTCCACATTTTCATGCTTTTGATTGTATCCCTATGGAATGGAAGATAGCTTCATATAGTGTCAAAGCATGTATGTTCCAAGTTTCATAGAATTTGGATAACCATAATGGTGTTTTACAGTTGATAGTTTGAAGACAATGTTGGTTCTAAAGAAGACATTCACTATGTGGTATTGTTTGGCTTTGCATTCCTCCACATTTGAAGATGATGTCTTAAGGTTAAAAAGTTAAGGTCAGTGAATTGTGAAGGTGCTATTTCCAAAGTTTCAAACATCTACACCTTCCACAGTGAAAGTTATAAGTGGTAGAATCCTGGCCTGTATTCTAATAAAGAAAAGTAATGATGTAGACTTAATGGAATGCTCCACATTCTTCTGTAAGACATCATTCTATCATTTAGTTTTGATGATAGGCTCAGAGATGTATAAGGCATGCTACGATGAAGTATCAAGTGCTTTGGTGGTCTACAAGGTCAGCAATCAAGTGATAGAGGCAATACAGACTATTCTAGAGCCTAAATACACATGTTTGATCTTTTGTAGAAGACGAAATGTATGTAGATCAGCCATAAAATTTTGTGTGGAGATCTTATTTGTTCCAATACATCTCAGGTTTGATCTTCATGCTAATATCTCTTATTTCCCTGTATCGCATAAAGTTGTTAAGTCGGTAGGGAAGAATTGAGCATAGTTATTCTCTAGATTCCAGTATTCCTCAATAAATCTTTTATATTCATATGAAATTGTTAGATGAGGATATACAGATCTAGGAAGGAGCATATAATAATGTTTAAGTTAATTCCTAAAGGTTTCAGGTTTTGTAATGTACCACAATGTTATATCTTTAGTTATGAAGTGTCACATGTGATCTGGAATGCTCTATTTCCTACAATTCATCATGTTTCTTGATTTGCGGATGTATAGATTGATATTATAGTTTAGTAGAAAGGTGAATGAATGATATTGATATTGTACATTATTGAATTCTTGGTCTGCATGAAGTTTTTGTCTTCTCCCCGATAGTGTGAAAATGAACAGTTAGCAGTTTTAAGTAGTTTGAGCCGACAGGTTAAGTCTCTGGTATATGCGGTGGATCTTGTTTAATTTATTTAACTTTGGAAGGTATGGAGAGATATTCCTTGATCCCTTTTATGAAGTCCCAAGGTTCACAACAAGTTTCCTTAACATATTGTATGTATTGAAGCCGAATTTAGGAGAGTTACATGTTTCATCTAATGGTGCTTATAATGCTGACCTAGTCAATCTTTTGAAGTGTTACAGAGGATATTTATAGAAGATCAAATTTATTTGTGATGTGTAGAGGTGCATGCACATATGATACAATAGAGTGTAAGGTATGAAGTGTGTAGAATCAATATGATAGATTAAAAAGGAGGACTGTAATATCAACATAAGACAAATGCTTCTTCCATAATAGTTCATAGTTTTTGTTTATCATTATAATTCTTTATAGTAGTGATCTTTCTATAAGGAGTAGTATCTTCCTTGGGTTGTAGTCCTAACACAAATTTAGCAGGGAGTTGTAGCTTCCTTGAATTGTAGCCCTAAAATAATGTTGTAAACATTTATATAATAGTGAGCATTATTTTGTGAGTTAACACTCACCGTAGTTTTTCCCAGTTTTGGGTTTTCCACTTAAAAATCTTTGTGTCATTATGTTGATGAATGTGTTACTTGTTTTACTTTCAGTTCTCTAAGTAAATGGATCTGATCTGCAAATAAAATAGTTAAGTTTTAATATATTTTGATTCACCCCCCCTCTCAGCATCACTGTGTGTTCAACAATTAGTATTAGAGCTAAGTGCCTTTGAGAAGCCTAACAACTGAGGTAGATCTTGCACTTGAACACATGGAATATGAAGCTATGTACAATAATGTATTTTTCCTAGAACCAGATCTAGAAGAAATGGAACCTAAAGGTTGGGACCTTGATCCAAATGAGTGTGAAGTAGACCTTGAAGGAGAACTCAAGCCAGCCCTTAATGAACTGGATGAAGCAAGAGAAATGAACATAGAATATGAAGACATGCTTAAGAAAGCAAAGGAAACAATTGACAAGTTGAAGATAAAGTCTAAAGAATCAAAAGAAGAAATCAGAAAACTAAAAAAGTCTAATAGAAGGAGATAAAGGAGGTGACATAAATCTCAAGGAGGCAAAAGATATGATTTCCAATTTGAAGGTCATACTTGAAGAAGACAAGAAGATTGAAGATTGCTTAAATATCAAGCTCATTGAGAAAGTAGATGAATTTTCAAAACTTGAGGAAGAAGTTGTGACTCTGAGGAAAGAACTGGAAAGAGCAAAAGAACATATTGACAAAGGACTAAAACTGAAAGGAGGATCTAAAATTCTTGAGGAGATAATTAACTCACAAAAGCCAGCAAAAGAAAAATCAGGCCTTGGTTTTGAAAGGGAAAAATCCTATGATCAATGTTTCTACAAATTTATATGATAGCTTCTAATCAGAAGGAAAGACTAAAACAAAGAAGGAAGAGGCATGTACTAAAGATCTTAAGAAGAATGCCTCTGGAGATACAAAAGAAGATGAATTTACTCCTATCTAGGGACAAAGGAAGAATAAGAAGAAGAATTTCAAAAAACCCGCACTTAAACAAATTGGTCCTATCAGGTATCCTCAAGGGTTCAATGGTAATTGTTATTCTTGCAATAAGTTTGGTCACAAAGCTATTGATTGTAGAAGCAAGATGAATCAAAATATTGTAAGGTGTTATTCTTGCAATAAGATTGGTCACAAAGATGTTGAATGTATGAGTAGGTTAAATTAGAATTCTATGAGGTGTTATGCTTGCAATAAGATGGGACATAAGGCTAATGAACACATAAGTAAAATGTTAAGGAATAATAGGGATAATTCTCATCCCTTTCATGGATACTATTACACCTGTAACAAGTTTGGCCACAAGGAAACTAATTGTAGATCTAAGGTGAGGAGAAATGGTAATGCTTAGCAATTAAATTTCACCTGTCATAAGTACAATCAAACATGGCATTTCAAAAAGAATGTAAGGCTTGCTCCTCAAAAGAAGGTTGATATTTCTCAGCAAAAGAAGGAAATGAGAAAAGTATGTAAGAAGAAGGAAGAATGTGAAGTTTCCAGACCATTGCCTAGTGTAGATGGATCCTTAGGTAACTAAAAGGATAAGGTACTAATTCTAGGGAAGTTACAACTACAAGTTACTTCAAACCCCTGAATGAATACGATGTTGAATTCCTCAGCATTATGGCTAAATTTGGTATGAACATACTTAGATGATGGTATCTTTATTTCTCAAGCTAATTATGTGAAATAAATATTGAAGAAGTTTGGTATGGAGGATTCAAAACTAGTGAGTACTCCCATGGTCACTGGATGTCATTTGAGCAAGGATGATGAGTCTCTGGAGGTTAATCAAACTTCCTATAGATCTATAATTGGAGGATTGTTGTACTTGACTACTTCTAGACTTGATATTATGCATGTAGTATGTGTGGTCGACAAATATCAAGCTAATCCCAAGAAAACACATGAGAAGCTAGTGAAAAGGATATTTAGATACTTGAAGGGACCTCTAGATTATGGCTTATGGTATCCACAAGGTAATGACTTTGATCTGAGTGCCTATATTGATGCTGATTGGGTTGGTTGTGTTGATGATAGAAGTACAAATGGTGGTGCTTTCTTTTGAGGAAGCAGATTCATTCCATGACAAAGAAAGAAGCTAGATTCAATATCATTATCAACTGCAGAGGTAGAGTATATTCCAGTAGCATGATGTTGTACATAAGTATTGTGGATGAAACAAACTCTGAAGGATATCAAGGTACGGTATGATAAGCCTATTCCTATTTTGTGTGATAATACAAGTTCTATCAATATTTCCAAGAATCCAGTAATGCACTCTAGAACCAAGAATATAGCAATTAGGTAACATTTTTTGAGAGGAAAGGTTGCAAGTAAGGAAGTAAGGTTGGAATTGTTGCAAGTATGTGCTTACTGGTGTTGTCATTGATGTCAAATGTCCTCTTGTTTTGATTCTTTCTTGTGTTGAAATAGTTGCTTTGTATTGACTTATATAAGTGTTGAAGATAATGAGAAAGTGTTCCTAATATTTAATTTCCAAGTGCTTTTGAGAAAATTTGCTTTCCCAGTGGAAACAATGTGTTGCAGAGTTTCCTAGCTTGCAAAAGTATAGCGTAGTGTTTTGCTCCACATATTCTATATACTAAATATCTTTGTATACGGATTGGAAGTTATGTTAAGGGATGTTTGTAGATGCTATGTTTCAATTTTGAGCCTCCAGTGTGAAGATTTGAGCGAGTTCTGTTCACTAGAGTAAAAAATATTTTTCTGTGTATTTAATGGCGACAGGGAGAACGTATTCTGCTCCTCATTTCTTCGCATTTAAGTTTTACAGTCTATGGTTCTAGAATTAAGTCTGGGATGATGTTATGTACCTTTAGTTCAAATGGTTCATGTTTTGGTGCTCCACAAGCGATCTTTCCTTTATGACAGTGCCCGTCAGTAATGTTCAAGTGCTCTGGTTTAAAGAATCTTATGGATAAAGTGTTTAGAGGTTGTGTGGATGTTCTTGGTGATTGTAATGTGCTTTTGGATGTATCTAGATTGTGTTCCTGCCTTTTGATTGGTCTACAAAGTATAATCTAGATCGTGCATATGAAGCGTGCTACTAAAAGTCTTAGTGTTAACTCTAGTCTTGGTTGACCTGGTTGTTCTCACTACTTGTGGTTATGCTTTGAAGATTGTGGAAACGTGTCATTGCATGGAAGATTGCAATTAAGTCCCAACTAAGGTGTGGTGTGGTTCGCATGTATTATTTTCTCTCACATATCTATTTAGGTCCAGACCTATCTTAATATATGTATGTTTACTGACCTTGGAGATTGTTCCAATGGTTGATGATTGTAATGCCGACCTTGATGTTAATTCCAAGGTTGATGAATTGTATAAAAATATGTAATGAAGTCATGAATTAGAGATATATGTGCAAAAATGTCAATATAACTATGTGTAAGTGAAGAAGGTAGAAAAGAAGAAGAATTAGTGCGCTTCAATGGAACTAAACCTTGGCACATGGAGTATATGTTACTATCTCAGTTCACCAACACTGGCAGTGAGCCACCCCATTGGTAGTGAGCATTTTGGGCAGTGAGCCCTAAGGTAGTGAGCCTCTAATTTTTGGTATTGTCATTACATATTATATTGTGAGCTAACACTCACCATGGTTCTTCCCTTATTTGGTTTTCCACGTAAAAAATTTTGTGTCTCATGTGTGAATGTGTTTAAATTTTTGATTTCATGCTTTCATGGTTAAAATACAATAACAGTGATGAAGTGGTTGATGTGCTAATGGTTTTGAAGTTTTGGTTACAACTGATTCACCCACCCTCTCAATTGTCTTGTACTTTTTAACAATTGGTATTAGAGTGAGGGTTCCTCGGTAAATATCCTAACTTCTCAAGATAGATCCAAGTTGGCGCATAGGAAGGAATCACCGCAGTTAGATGGAATGGATTATGCTCTTTGGAAGGTATGGATGAAAAGGCATCTCATTTCTCTTGGTTATGGTGTTTAGAAAATGGCAGAAACCAAGTATACTCTTCCTCCAAATGGTCCATCAGATGAAGATGAAGTCAAATAGTATGAGTTGAATGGAAAAGCTAGAGATGCTCTATTAAATACCTTATCTAACATTGAGTTGGTGAAAGTTATGGATTTGGAGACTACTGATGAGATCTATGATAAGTTAAAAAATTTATATGAAGGAGATGATTCTATAAAGAGTACCAAATTAAAAAACCTAAAGGCAAGGTATGAAACCCTGAAGATGACTGAAGATGAGAACATAACAATCTACATGCAAAAAGTTGATGAAATTGTCAATGGAATCAAATGTCTTGGAGGAACTATTAATGAGGATGAGGTTGTGCTGAAGATTCTTAGGTCATTGCCCAAATCCTATAATCACAAGGAGTCAACAATTGAAGATGTTATGAGTGTGAAAAAAAAATCAAAGGATCAGTTGTTCGGGAAGCTTACAACTTTTGAGATGAGAGAGTTCAGTGATGCCCTGCCGAAGATTGAGATTGCTTTTAAAGCCAGCACTTTAGAAAAGACTTCAATCAGATGATGACCTTGATGAAGTTGAAGCCAACTTTGTGGACAAAATGCAAAGAGGTACCGGTAAGTTCAAAGGAAAATTACCATTCAAATGTTTTTCTTGTGGTAAGATTGGTCACTATGCTTCTAGGTGTCTGGAGAGAATTGAGAGAGGCGAGAAGAAATTTGAAAGTAGACCTAGAACTACGAAGAAATGTTATTATGTTAGAGATTTTGATGATGATGGTGTGACAAATGATGAGTCAGATGATACTAGTGCAAATGAATGCTTGTTTATTGCTATTAAAGAAGAACCTGTGTCTACTAATCCTGCTAGCTATGCGAAGGAAGAAAAACCAGAGGAAGAGAGTGCTTTATTTGTCTATCAGGTTGAGAAAGATAAGGATGAATGGATTATTGATAGTGGATGTTCACATCACATGATCAGTGATAAAAGAAAGTTTGTAAGTCTGGAAAAGTATGATGAGGGACCGGTTAGGTTTGGTGATAATGCAGTTGGTAAGATTTGTGGATGAGGATCTATTTCTTTTTATGGTAAGCATAACATAGATGATGTTCTATACATGAAGGTTTTAAAGCATAATATTTTGAGTGTGGGTTAGATGTGTGACAAAGGATATGATATGAGATTCAAGGATAATGGATGCAAGATCATGGAAAGCTCCGGAACAGTGATTGCAACTGGTAAGAAGACTAAAGGTAATGTTTATCACTTGAGGGGAACTGATAATTGTTGTTTGTTGGCTTAGACAGATGAAATTTGGCTGCGGTATAGAAGGACATGTCATATCAATTTTGACAACTTGGCGAAGATAAGCTTAGTACAAGCTATGAGAGATCCACCTAAGCTTGTGAAGCCTGCTAATACTATTTGCAAGGAATGTCAATTGGGGAAATAGACAATGACAAGCTTCAAGAGTAAAGAATAATTTTCTGCTAGATTACTTGAGTTGGTGCATATAGATTTGTGTAATCCTACAAGAAAAAGAATTCTGCAAGGAGACATGTACTTTATGTTGCTTATTGATGATTATTCTAGAATGACTTGGGTCAACTTTTTGAAAGACAAATTAGAAGCCCTAGACAATTTCAAAGCTTTCAAGGAAATGGTTGAGAATGAGTTAGAATTGAGGATCAAATGATTAAGGTCTGATAGATGAGGTGAGTTTACATCAAATGAATTCAACATTTTCTATGAAGAGTATGGGATAAAGAGATAGTTGTCTGCTCCTAGGACTCCTGAGCAGAATGGAGTTGTTGAAAGAAAGAACAAGACAATTCAAGAAGCTACTAGGTCAATGATGATGGAGGCCAACCTACCAGAAGTGTATTAGAGAGAAGCTATACATATTGTTGTCTACATTCAAAACATAGTTCAAGTCAAAGGTAATGGTACTAAAACTCCTTATGAATTATGGTATGGAAGAGTTCCTACAATGAAATATTTCAAAGTTTTTGGAAGCAAATGTTATATTAGAAGAGATGAAGAGTTAGGCAAGTTTGATGCTAGGTGTGATGAAGGAATTTTCCTTAGATACTCTATTAAGAGCAAGGCCTACCAGTGTTCAATAAGAGATTGAGAAAGGTCATTGAGAGTGCTAATGTGAAGGTTGATGAAGATAGGGAAATAACATCAGATTTGAGTGACTATGAATCAGATGAACCTATTGTTATAGTCAATGAAAAAAAGGTGGATACCAAGGATAATCATGAAGAAAAGGCTCCAAAAAGTGTTGTCAAGACTCCCAGGTATGCAAGGATTAATCATTCTGAAGATCAAATAATTGGTGACAAATGCAAAGGGGTATTGACAAGGAAAAGAGCTATAGAGGAACAGGGGAACTACTATTTACTTTCACAGATTGAACCTAAAACTATAAATAAAGCCTACCAAGATGAAAGCTGGGTAAAATCCATGGAAGAAAAGCTGATGCAAATAGAGAAGAATCAAACTTGGGAATTGGTTCCTAGACCTGCTGATAAGAATGTGATTGGAAATAAATGGGTTTTTAGAAATAAGATGAATGAAAATGGAGAAGTAGTAAGAAACAAAGCAAGACTGGTATGCAAAGGATATTCTCAGGTTGAAGGAATAGACTTTGAGGAGACTTACACTCCTATGGAAAGGATTGAAGCAATAAGAATGTTTTTGGCAATTACATCTCACAAAGATTTTAAGGTGTATTAGATGGATGTGAAGTCTGCATTCTTGAATGGAGAGCTGGAAGAAGAGGTTTACATTGAACAACCGAAAGGATTTCAGTCATCAAACTAAGGTGACATGGTGTGCAGATTGAAGAAGGCCCTATATGGACTCAAGCAAGCTCCTAGAACTTGGTGTGCAAGGCTAGACAAGTATTTGTTACAATTAGGGTTCAGTAAAGATACTACAGACAATAATCTCTACTTCAAAATTAATGGTGATCAAATTTTGATTATTTTGGTCTTTTTTGATGATATATCTTTGGAGGCAATGAAGGTATGTGTAAGAAATTTGTAGAGGAAATGAAAAAAGAGTTTGAGATGTCTATGTTTGGTGAAATGAATTTTTTTAGGACTGTAGAATACTCAATCAGAAAAAGGAATTTTTATTTCTCAATCCAAGTATCTGAAAGAATTGTTGAAGAAGTTTGGAATGAAGGATTCTAAGCTAGTATGTACTCCTATGGTAACTGGATGCAAGCTGAGCAAGAATGATGAATCACCTAAGACTGATCAGAAAAAGTATAGGTCTATGATTGGAGCACTACTTTATCTAACCCATACCAGACCTAACATAATGCATGCAGTCTATCTTGTGGAAAAATTTCAAGAAGATCCAAAAGAGTCACATGTGATGGCAGTCAAGAGGATCATGAGGTATCCCAAAGAAACTAATTTGACTCTTAGTGCTTATAAAGATGCAGATTGGGTTGGAGATACTGATGATAGAAAGAGTACAATTGGAGGTGCTTTCCTCTTGGGTAACAGATTGGTTTCATGGTTGAGCAAGAAGAAAGAATCAGTTTGTTTGTCTACTACAGAAGAAAAATATGTTATTGCATCATGTTGTTGCACTCAAGTGCTTTGGATGAAGCAAACATTAAAGGACATAAGAGTTGTGTATGAAGAATCGATTTTAATATTTTGTGACAATACAAGTGCTATAAACATTTCAAAGAATCTAGTGATGCACTCAAGGACAAAGCATATACCAATAAGATATCACTTTCTAAGAGAAAATATAATAGAGAATGAAGTAAAGATGGAGTATGTCTCTACAAAGATTAGCAGATATTTTGACTAAGCCTCTACCTAAGGATACTTTTGAGTATCTTAGGGAGAAGTTAGGGGTTATTACCCTTTCTACTCTAAACTAAGATGCATAAGGAATGCACTAGTCCAATGGTGTCCAAAGTTTCATCTTTTGATTTAGATTGATGTTTTGAAGGCTATCTCTTAGGTGGAGCAAGAAGATGTTGCTGATATGAGTTCTTGTTAAAGAGAAGTAGTGTGCAAGTATGTGCAGAGGAAGAGAAGTGATGCTCTTTTCCATTAATGTCAAAGGGGGAGAGAAAATCATGTGAAAACTCAGGGGGAGAAAGAGTTCATATGTGTAAAGAGAAAGGAGGAGAAGGTAATTAATGCAAAATCTTGTCTTGATGGTTCTTATAGTTTTTCACATCAATGTTTCCATAAATGACAAAGGGGGAGATTGTTGCAAGTATGTGCTTACCAGTGTTGTCATTGATGACAACATATTTGTGTTGTCATTGGTGTCAACTGTGCTTTTGTTTCGATGCTTTCTTGTGTTGAGATAGTTTCTTTGTAATGACTTATATATAAGTGTCGAAGATAATGGGAGTGTTCCTAATATTGAATTTCAAAGTGCTTTTGAGAAAATTTGCTCTCCTAGTGGAAATAGTGTGTTGCTCTGCATATTATGTATATTGAATATCTTTGTCTGTGGATTGGAAGTTATGTTAAGGGATGTCTATAGATGCTATGTTTCAAGTTTGAGCCTCCAGTGTGAAGATTTGAGCAAGTTCTATTCACTAGAGTAAAAACTATTTTTCTATGTATTTAATGGCGACAGGGAGAATGTATTCTGCTCCGCATTTCTCCACATTTAAGTTTTACAATATGTGGTTTTGGAATTAAGTATGAGATGATTTTATGTGTGTTCATGTCAAATGGTTCATGATTTGGTGCTCCACAAGTGATATTTCCTTATAACAGTGGCCGTTGATAATGTTCAAGTGCTCTGGTTTGAAGAATCTTATGGATAAAGTGTTTAGAGGTTGTGTGGATGTTCTTGGTGATTGTAACATGCTTGTGGATGTCTCTAGATCATCTTTCTACCTTTTGATTGGTCTACAAAGTATAATCCAGATCATGCATGAAGCATGTTGCTAAAAGTCTTAGTGTTAACTCCAGTCTTCACCGACCTGGTTGTTCTCACTACTTGCGGTTATGCTTTGAAGATTGTGAAAGCGTGTTGTTGTGTGGAAGACTGCAATTAAGTCCCAACTAAGGCATAACATGGTCCACATTTATTCTTTTCTCTCTCAAATATGTTTAGGTCCAGACCTGTCTTAATGTATGTATGTTTGCCAACCTTGGAGATTGTTGCAATGGTTGATGATTGTAATGCTGACCTTGATGTTAATTCCAAGGTTGATGAATTGTATAAAAACATGTAATGAAGTCATGAATTAGAGATATATGTGCAAAAATGTGAAAATAACTATGTGTAAGTGAAGAAGGCAGAAAAGAAGAAGAATTAGTGTGCTTCAATGGAATTGAACCCTGGCATGGAGTAGACGCTACTATCTCAGTTTAGCATCACTGGAAGTGAGTCACCCTCCAGCAGTGAGCCTCTAATTTTCAGTATTTTTATTACATATTATATTGTGAGCTAACACTCACCATGGATTTTCCCTTATTGGGTTTTCCACATAAAAAATTTGGTGCCTCATGTGTGGATGTGTTTATGTTTATGATTTCATGCTTTAATGGTTAAAATACAATAATAGTGATTAAGTGGTTCATGTGTTAATGGTTTTGAAGTTTTGGTTACAACTGATTCACCCCCCCTCTTAGTTGTCTTGTGCTTTTCAACAAGAATATGTTCCAACAAAGGATCATATTATAGATATTTTCACAAAGGCTCTTCCATAGGACACTTTTGAGGATCTTTGGCAGAGGTTAGGGGTAATTGACCCTCCTTCTTCTTGCTAGATGCATAGTGGTGCATCTGTTTAGGAAAAAGATGCATAGTGGAGCATCTTTTTCCTGGATTGATGGTGGCTACCTCTTAGGGGGAGTAGGTAGTGGTTGCTGATGATATGGGGGAGTCTGATTGTTGCAAGAAGAAGTTATTCCTTGAGGGAGAAGAAGTAGCCCTTTGTGCTTGATGTCCAAGGGGGGAATGAGTAGGTGTGTTGACATCAATGCCAAAGGGGGAGATTGTAACACATATGGTTCCTAAGGTTTTCATTGATGTCAACACTGTCACAAGGTTGTCATTGATGTCAACATTGTCATGGATGTGTGATGATGTTTATGGTTGGATGTCATGTCCTATCTAGCAGAGAAGATACAATTCATGGTTGGATGGCATGATCTCATTAAGATGGGAATTGGAAGCACTAAGATGAATGATGATATACTAAGCTATGTTGATGATGAAAATATGTTTCTGATGGCCTATGGCATGTTGTTTGATCCTTCTTATTGTTCTCAAGGATGTATATGCTATTATATGAAAATTTTGGTCTCCAGATGTTGGTGACATTTCTGCTACATGAAGACTACTTTGAAGACTGTTTGGGAGATTGCTCTGCATTTTCATGCTTTTGATGTTGTATCCCTATGGAGTGGAAGATAGATTCATATAGTGTCAAAGCATGTTTTGGATCCCAAGATAACTACAACCCAAAACCCTAAAATATTTCACAATCACCAGGGCTAGGGGTGTCATCAAGGTGATGGAAAGAGGTTTATCTATAGGTCAAGGGTGATTTTGAGGCAACCTATAGGACCGGGTTGAATCCTCTGCACTTTGAGCTCAACTTAGACTCAAGAGAGATATTCCTAGGGGGATACCTAAATAGGTTTTATGTTCAAACTAGATGAACAACTGAAAATGAAAGGACAACCAAATCCAAACTGCCTTCTAGGTCCCAAAGACTGTCACTAGACCTAAAATAGTTGGTTTTCATTAATAACCCCTATATAGCTAATTACCGCGCTATGCATTTGCATCCAATCAATACTATACTCCTAGAAATGAATCCACTTAACTTCTCATACACAAGATACATAGTGTAGGCATACATGTTCATGATTCACAAATGATTAAAACAATTTTGCATCACTTCAGATATATCCCTGGTTATAAAATAGAACCATGAACAACATGAGAAACCCTAAACTAAACCTACTCCTACTCCTAGAACTAATAGGATGAGAGTTTGATTAAAATGATGATTGATCCATCTCCAATATGGACTGGTGCCTATTCCATTGGGCAACTGAGTCAAACAATAAAGAGGAAAGAATAGGACTGAACCAGCATCAATAGAAAAACTAAAATATATTCACATACATTTCTCAAATTACACTTCATGCACTAGACATACTTATTTATCCAAAACCAAACTATAACAACCCACTTGCAATAGATAAATGACCCAACACAAAGCTTGTATTGATTTAAATATTGTCATACACTATCAAATCGCATTACAATCACACCATCAAATGTGGTGAAGGCAAAATACAAAGTTATGACAATGCATTCCCCTGAATTATTACAAACAACTGTGGAGACATACCAATGCATGAAAATGCATGTTACAATACTTCCTACGCTGTATCAAACACATTCTTTCATTCACTACCAAAAAAAATTTCTCTGCTTGATGCCCTAAAATCTTCCCTAGGTGTTTTCCAAACTAGACAATTGGTTTACCGACCAACCCTTTTTACATCTTACATTCATGTATATATAGCATCTGATTCTAATTGACCTAATTAGGTTACTATAAATTGCCCCCTATGGGCCTTGTTAGAAAATATCTCAGCCAGAAGGGACATTTATCTGCCAGAAATAACTACAAAAATATCTAGGGTCTTGAGGTAGATGGATGATATTTTATGGTTTAATGCACACAACTGGTTTGCTAATCTACAACCATAAATGCAACAAATATCCAAAAAGGACAGGGTAGCTGAGAGGCATAGCACCTGCATTGATGGCATATGAGACAAATCTCTTCAAATTTACCAAGCAAAGATTTTACAACACTTTAAATTTTGAACCTCTAAGTCTATGTGTCTTCATCAGCTCTGAATCCTTTGAAAAATTGGCCCTTGCAATGCCACCTGGCCGAATTTGTGTATCTTCCCGCTTTCGAGATGCCTGAGAGACTTTTTTGAATTTTAGTCATAGATGAGTCTTCTTTTAGAATCAATGGCCATTACTTTCCCCTTTGATTTCATAGTTTTATACTACAACTTGCGATCCTACCAAATGTCTGCATCAGCACCGTGGAGTCCAACGTGGCATCCTCATGAGCATTTTGCTAGAGCTAGAGTCTTCACAGGGCCTTCATCCATCATTCAATGAAGTAACAAACAACTCCAAGCAAGAAAATGGGACCATCCACATGGATTCCCTTATGTAAGCCTTTTCCTTCATTCCAAGAACAGGCCACGTGACACCATCTCGTAGTCGCGCACGAAATCTTTCCTGCAGACAAGATTCCCCTATGACATTGTGCTACTATCCAATCCTTATCGTCCCCACCTCTTCACTTAATCCTTTGACACCTAGCGCAAGACTTCTTCCAACTGAGTCATCGGTTTTAAGGCCATAGGCCATGATATACTTTACACATGTCCTCATTTTGTAGTCGCATGGTGGAGATATGATGTTAGCTTTGGCAGCTTGCGGGCTTGCGATAACCTTGCATGTGTCCCATTAAAGGAATTGTAAAAGGTGAAAATCCTTAGAGAACTTTTCCAGCTAGGGGTCAACCGTTGGGACTTCTGTGGAATGTAGCCAAGACACGCGTTGAGCTGACACAATTTTTTGGAAGTATTTTCTTAGCACTATATAGAACTTGCACCCGCCTGATACATGACACACTCTTCAGAGACTTTCTTCGCATGCCTTTAGAAGGAAGACGGAAGACCAGAGCTCCAACTCCTGACAATCCACTGACTACTTAGAATTTTCAAAACTTAGGAACATTTTGAGGTCTGATTTTGGAGCTGATAGATAAGGGAAGGAAAAAGACTGGAACCCCAACCCCTAAAACTCTAATAGGGGTGAAAACACAAGGGAACCTTGGAAATTTAGGACTTAGCTGATTTTGGGCTTTTCCAACTTGTATTTCAAATGGCAAACACATTAAAATCTATGAAATATATCTCTAATCAGTTATAAGCTATAGATTCAAGGAAAAATATGAATGAGACATGGGGAGCAAAATAGGGAATTTTGGGGACTGATTTTTTAGGTGTCAACACTAGCTCTAGTTGGGGAGGTGTGTCAAGCAGTGGTACAACCATAATGCAAAATATCTCTGGGCAAACCAAAAAGACAAAAAAATGAATGAGGGGAAATGACAGAAACATATTTACAACGCATATAGTCATAAGCATAGGGGAACAATAGGAAAGTTGACTGTAATCGAAATTTGCAGGCACTTGCAGGTCAAACCTGCACAAGATGACCAAAACTACTTGGCTCTATCAAAGACAAGCTGAATGAAGGAGTTGATCTCCCTCAGACCAAATTTGCACTTGTCACCCAGCTGCAACAACTGAAAATGACCCTTAGCATGCACCAACCTACAACAAATTTTTATGAAGCCAAGGCCAACTCTACCACTGAAATTACTATTGCATGGCAACCATGAGAAATAGGTGCTTGACCTATTCATATCCATATCATGCTTGTTCCCAGCAATAAGGGGTGAAGAGTATAGAACTAGGTCAGCATCAAAAGAAACAGATGGAAGGAAGCATCCATCATCAACTACAACTTCATACTTCCTGACCTCTTCATACAAATTGAGGGAAAAGGAGAATACCTCCAATTCACATGGCAAAGAGAATTGTGCCTGAATGCACTACTGATCCACAAGAGAAGACATTTCTTCATGCAAATCAAAATTGAAAGAATCCATCACTGGTATATCCTCAAGTTACGCTACCATTTGTTGAAATTCAAGCATAAACATTCCTTGCTACTCATTCACATCAACGTCCCATATAAATGACTCAACCTCAATTGCAGCACCAACACATTCAAGAGATAACAAATCTTTCACATCAAAATGAAAACATTCAATATCATTTGTAACTCCATCAAGCTCTTGAACACAACTCTCATATGTGCTGCTACAAAGTTCAATTTTTGAATCATCAACATGATTCAGGCTACAATTCAAAATCTTAGCACACACATCAACACCATGAGACACCTCATGTGAAGAACCAAGTTCCTCGAATTGTCTCTCTATTTCAAAAGCACTTTGGCAATCTGTTGTGTCATATATGCTACTACAAATTGACTGATGACACATTTCTTCTTCCACATTCATTCTTATCCTACTTTGTGGCTGAGATGAAGCACACTTTGCATGAGGAAGACAACATATTTTGCACCAATGAAATAGGTTCTAATATGCATCCACATGATCATCATCCTCAAAATCCAGGGCAAGCTCTTCAGACTGAAATTCCATGGCTACACCAACAACTATCTCTGATCGGGTATCCTCAAGTGTAGCCACCTCTATGTCATCCTTGTGCCAAAAAATATTACTTGATTCATCACATACAAGAAGATAGGATAGAAATACATCAAACAAGAAACAATTTTCTTGTTCATCCCATATTTCACTTACTTGTGCTCAGTCTTCATAATCAAATTTACAAGTTGATTCAACTTGCTGCTCACTTATGCACATAGCTTCCTCATTGTTCACTGGGCCACATACCTCAGCACTAGGTTGGAAGTCACCATTGGTGCATATAGTGTCCTCATCAACTGTATCACTGTCATATGATGCACCACCTTCCACTTCTACCCTTTTGACTACACAATCATCATTATCTGATGCTATATTCATTTGATTGTTTATATCCACACTGCTGCCATTTAGATCAGCATGTTTATTACCAGAAACACATGCATTTGTGGACAATAAACCCTTTATGTAGTTGTCTCTCATTTTCTCCATAGAGTCTAGGGACAAATATGCCTATTGCATACTCATTATTTTGAAATCTTCCTACACATAACTCAAACCAATTTCATATGCTTCGAAAAACATATCAATGCAAGTAGGAATGTTAGGTCTGAAACCTTCAGGAATATGGGAAAGAGCAACAGCAATCCTGTGACCAAAATCCTTACTTGACTCTCCCTCTTGTATTTTGATTTGTTTTCAGCTGTATGACAAGATCTGCAAGGTCAAGACCTTTGGAAAATTCATTTTCAAATGCTGCCACAAGTTCATTCCATGAGGCAAAGGACTGCCCTGGAAAATTTTGGATCCATTCTCTTACCTTTCCATTCAAGGACCTAACAAAGAACCTCATCTATATGTCTTCATCCTCATACTGATGTGTATCCATGAATTCCAAAAATTCATCAACATGTGTGTCCCCTTCAAAAATATTATACCCATCAAATTTGGGCAACTATTTGTAGACCCTGGTTGGCATACTCATTGTTTTGTACTCAACCCATGAGAGGTCTAGCTGATCATATATTGGATTTAAGGGAGGAGCAAGGGACTGGGCCAATTGATTTTTTGGGGTAGTAGGGAATGCTTTGGATTACATCCTAGACTCTAGTAGCCTAATCTAATTTTTCGTTTCTACTTCTTGCTGCAATAATGCCTCCAACAGTTGTTTGGTCTTTTCAATTTCATACTGCTACATTTCTATGTCATTATTATTTTGCATGGGTGCATATAGCTTTTGGTTTGTATAACATGTAGAGCCATGATTGGAATATGCATTACTAGTATGGTCATAGGAATCCACACCAATGTAATTTCTAGGGTCTAATATATATAAATACTTAGATGATAGAACATCCCTAGGGTATCCATATTCATACCAATTGGCGATGACTACAACATCCTATAATGTTGGGAAAAAAATTGAGGCATAGGAATTTGTTCCTTCAACATGACATGAACAACAACTTCAAAGGTTAGGAAGAAACCCATGTATCTTTATTTCACCAACTGTTGCATGCTGAGATGGAGCATTCAATTCACCAATAACAACCAAGGGGTAATAGTAACAAACTTATGTTCTTTAACAGCAGAGTCACCACCTCTTCCAAAGAGGAATTCCTTGAAGTGTGACTGACCTTCAAGGCCATAAACCGATTCTGGGTTCAACTCACTAGTAGAGTCTTCAATTTCCTTGAACCCTTAAATTGTCCTTGACAACGACGCCAAAAAATGTTGGTGTAAGTTGACAGGATACCGAACTTACACACAAAAACAAATTCCACCTGACAATGGTTGCAAATAGAGGTCTTCAAAATCTTCAACCTTTCAAGTCCTCCCTGGCAACGATGCCAAAAGATGTTGGTTCCCAAAATAACTACAAACCAAAACCCTAAAACATTTCACAATCACCAGGGCCAGGGGTGTTGTCAAGGTGATGGAATGAGGTTTATCAACATGTCAAGGGTGATTCTGAGGCAACCTATAGGAGTGGGTTGACTCCTCTGCACTTTGAGCTTAGTTTAGACTCCAAAGGGATATTCCTAGGGGGATACCTAAATAGATATTATGTTCAAACCAAATGAATAACTAAAAATGAAAGGATAACCAAACCCAAACTACCTTCTCGGTCCCAAAGATGGTCACTAGACCTAAAACAACTAGTTGTCATTAATAACCCCTATATAGTTTATTACCACACTATGCATTTGCATCCAATCATGGCAATAATATAGTCCTAGAAATGAATCCACTTAACTTCTCATACACAAGATACATAGTGCAGGCATACATGTTCATGATTCACAAATGATTCAAACAATTTTGCATCACTTCAGATATATCCCTGGTTATAAAATAGAACCATGAACAACATGAGAAACCCTAAACTAAACCTACTCCTACTCCTAGCGCTAATAGGATGAGAGTTTGATTAAAATGATGATTGATCTATCCCCAATATGGATTGGTGCCTATTCCATTGGGAAACTGAGTCATAAACAATAAAAAGGAAAGAACAGGGTTGAACTAGCATCAATAGAAAACTAAAATATATTCACATACATTTCTCAGATTACAGTTCATGCACTAGACATACTTATTTATCCAAAGCCAAACTATAATAACCCACTTGAAATAGAGAAATGACCCAACACAAAGCTTGCATTGATTTAAATGATGTCATACATTATCAAATCCCATTACAATCACACCAGCAAATGTGGTGAAGGCAAAATACAAAGCTATGACAATGCATTCCCTTGAATTATTACAAACAACCATGGAGATATACCAATGCATGTTACAATCCTTCCTACACTATATCAGACACATTATTTCATTCACTGCCCAGACATTTTTCTTTGCCTGATGCCCTAAAATCTTCCTTAGGCATTTTCCAAACCAGGCAATTGATTCAGTGACCAACCCTTTTTAAATCTTATATTCATGCACATATAGCATCTGATTCTAATTGATCTAATTACGTTACAATAAACTGCCCCCTATGGGCCTTCTCGGAAAATATCTTGGCCAGAAGGGATGTTTATCTACCAGAAATAACTACAGAAATATCTAGGGTCTTGAGGTAGATGGATGATATTTTCTGCTTTAACATTTTTACACAACCGGCTTGTTGATATGCAACCATAAATGCAAAAAAATATCTAAAAATGAGGGGGTAGTTGAGAGGCATAGCACCTACATTGATGGCATATGAGACAAATCTCTTCAAATTCACCAACAAAAGCTTTTACAACACTTTAAATTTTGAACCCCTGAGTCTCTGTGTCTTCATCGGTTCTGAATCCTTTTAAAAATCAGCCCCTGCAATGCCGCCTGGCTCAATTCATGTACCTTCCCACCTTCGAGATGCCTAAGAGACTTTTTTGAATTTTATCTGTAGATGAGTCTACTTTTAGAATCAACGACCATCACTTTCCCCTTTGATTTCATAGTTCTATACTTCAACTTACGGGCCTACTAAAAGTCTGCATCAACACCGTGGAGTCCAACATGGCATCCACATGAGCATTTCACTGGAGCTAGAGTCTTTGCGGGGCCTTCAGCCATCATTTAGAGAAGCAGCAAAAAACTCCAAGAAAGAAAGTGGGACCATCCACGTGGATTCCCTTATATAAGCCTTTTTCTTTCTTCCGAGAATAGACCACGTGGCACCATCTCGCAGCCACACACTGAATCTTTCCTGTAGACAAGATTCCCCTATGACACTATGCTACCATCCAATCCTTATTGGCCCCACCTCTTTACTTCATCCTTCAACACCTGGTGCGACACTTCTTCCAATTGAGTCATCGATTTTATGGCCATAGGCCACGATATACTTTATACCTGTCCTCATTTTGCAGCCATGTAGTGGAGATATGATGTTAGCTTCGGTGGCCTGTAGGCTTGTGATATCCTACCATGTGTCCTGTCGAAGGAATCATAAAAGGTTAAAATCCTTATATAACTTTTCCTGTCGGGGGTCGACCATAGGGCCTTCCACGGGACGCAGCCAAGACACATGTTGAGTTGACATAGTTTTTTGGAAGTATTTTCTTAGCACTGTATAGAACTTGCACCCTCCCATCATGTGGCACACTCTTTGGAGACTTTCACTGCATGCTTTCAGAAGGAAGATAAAAGACCAAAGCTTCAACTTCTGACACTCTGCTCACTACTTAGAATTTTCAAAACTTAGGCACATTCTGAGCTCTGATTTCAAAGCCGATAGACACGGGAAGGCAAAAGACTGGAACCCTGACCCTTGAAACTCTGACAAGGGTGAAAACACAAGGGAACCTTGGAAATTTAGGACTTAGCTGATTTTGGGTTTTTCCACCTTGCATTTCAAATGGAAAAAACATGAAAATCTATGAAAGATGTCTCTGATCAGTTAGAAGCTATAGATTCAAAGTAAAAATATGAATGAGACATGGGGAGCAAAACAAGGCATTTTGGGGACTAATGTTTTAGGTGTCAACAACATGTATGTTCCAATTTTCATAGTGTTTGGATAACTAGAAGGGTGTTTTGTAGTTGACAGTTTGAAGATAGTGTTGGTTCTAAAGAAGACATTCACTGTGTGGCAATCTTTGGCTCCACATTCCTCTACATTTGAAGATGATGTCTTGCTGTTCAGAAATTAAGATTAGTGACTTATCAAGGTGCTATTTCCAAAGTTTCAAGCCTCTACACCTTCCGCAGTGAAAGTTATAAGTGGTAGAATTTCGGCATGTATTCTAACAGAGAAAAGTAATGATGGTGACTTAATGGAATGCTCCACGTTCTTCTAGAAGACATCATTTTGTCAAATGGTTCTGAGGATAGGATCAGAGATCTATAAGGCATTCTATAATGAAGTATCCAGTGGTTTGGTGGTCCGCAAGGTCAACAATCAAGTAACAGAGACAATACAGTCTGTTCCGGAGCCTAAATACACATGTTTGAGATTTTGTAGAAGATGAAATGTATGTAGATCTGAGATCAAGGATAAAAGTTTGTGTGGAGATATTATATGTTCCAATACATCTCAGGCTTGATCAACATGCTAATATCTCTTATTTCCCTGTACTGCATCAAGTTGTTAAGTCAGTAAGGAAGAACTGAGCATAATTGTTCTCTAGATTCTAGTATTCCTCAATAAAGATTTTATATTCCTCCAGAATTGTTAGATGAAGATGTATAGGTCTAGGAAGAAGAATATAATGATGTTTAAGTTAATTCCTAAAGGTTTCAAGGTTTGTAATGTACCTCAATGTTATATCTTGAGTTATGAAGTACCACATGTGATTCAAAATGCTCTATTTCCTATAGTTCATCATGTTTCTTGATTTGTAGATGTACAGATTGATATGATAGTTTAGAAAAAAGGTGAATGGATGATGTTGAGATTGGACATGATTGAATTCTTGTTCTACATGAAGTTTTTGGCTTCTCCCCAATAGTGTGAAAATGAACAGTTAGTAGTTTTAAGTAGTTTGAGCCGACATGTTAAGTCTTTGGTATATGCGGTGGATCCTAAATAATTTATTAACTTTGGAAGGTATGGAGAGATGTTCCTTGATCCCTTTTATGAAGTCCTAAGGTCTGCAACAAGTTTCCTTAACATATTGTATGTATTGAAGCTGAATTTAGGAGAGTTTCACGTTTCATCTAATGGTGCTTATAATGCCAACCTAATCAATCTTTTGAAGTATTACAAAGGATATTTATAGAAGATGAAATTCATTTGTGATGTGTAGAGGTGCATGTGCATATGATAGAGTAGAGTGCAAGGTATAAAGTGTGCATAATCAGTATGATGGAGTAAAAAGGAGGATTGTAATATCAATGTAAGACAGATGCTTCTTCCATAGCAATTCATAGATTTTGTTTATCATTATAATTCTTTGTAGTAGTGAGCTTTCTATAGGGAGTAGTATCTTCCTTGAGTTGTAGCCTTTAAACAAAGTCAGTAGGGAGTTGTAGCTTCCTTGGTTTGTAGTCCTAACACAATGTTGTAAACATTTATATAGCACTGAGCATTATTTTGTGAGTTAACACTCACCGTGATTTTTCCCAGTTTTGGGTTTTCCACATAAAATTCTTGGTGTCATTATGTTGATGAATGTGTTACTTTTTTTATCTATGTAAATGGATCTGATCTATAAATAAAATAGTTAAGTTTTAATATATGATGATTCACCCTCTCTCTCAACATCACTGTGTGTTTAACACTTTGTCCTTTTGCCCTGGGACTTCATATCCAAGAGGTTGTTCCACATACACTTCTTCTTTCAGTACTTCATTCAAGAAGGCTAACTTCATGTCCATTTGATACACCTTCCATTTGTATTGGGATGCTATTGCTATGACTGCTCAGAGTATATCTAGCCTTGCAACTAGTGCATATGTATCATCATAATCTCTTCTAGGATATTATTTGTACCCTTCAATCTTACCCTCAATAGTACACTTGGTCTTATAGATGGGCACTTAACTCCAATCACTTTGTTGGGTCTGAAAATAGATTATCCTAATCCCTAGAACATTCATCAATCTTCAAGGCTAGGGATGTCATCAAGGAGAGAGAGAAGTGGTTCATCAACAGGACAAGGATGATTAAGGGTCAATTAGTTGGGAATGGGATATCTCCCCTTCACTTTTGGCTAAGCTAAACCAAAGAGGGTGTTACTAGAGGTATACCTTAACAAGGATTAACAATAATGGAAGATATTCTCAAGGTCATATTATTGCAACAATACCCAACTACCTTTTTAACCCCTAAATACAGTCACTAGTTTAAGACAATGTTGATACACTAAAACCTCTGTTTAAGCTGATGAAAAGTACTTCCTTCAATAATGGAATGTGTTGGTATGCATGTTTGGTTTGCTAAAATTGGCACTTTGAAGATTTACTAACAATATTTCTTAGCTTCAATACAAAACCACAATAATGCATGCAATACTAACTATTTATTTCACACTTGATAAGTTTGTTTTAGTTTTTTAAAGAGGTGTGCCTATTTGGATGGGCTACAGAGTCCATAGTTTAGCAAGGGATAAGATAACATAGGAATGAAATAAGCACTTTCTAGATACCCAGATGTAGAAAAGACAATAACTAGTAAAGAATATACTTAGTAATCCTTCATCAAAATGCAATCATTCATCTACAAGCATAGAAGAGATCATCACATGGCATGTAATGTTTTAAGAATCTATCATATTCATATGATCAATGTGAACAGTCATACCACAAAGTGTGGCAAGAGGAAACCCTAGATGAAACTTAGGAATTCCTTGAAAAATTACATACAAAGAAGGAGAAGTTCATACACTGATTCTTGAAATCAATATGAAACCTTTCATAACTATTATATTCCCTAGCAAAGAATTAGAACCTTTTTTTCTTTGAAGCCCTAGAAATCTCTATACTTTATCACCTGAAGAACTTGCCAAAAGACCAACCCTTGAAAAGCGTTTCGATCATGCCTTTATAGATTTCACAATTCAGACTTGAGGATGAATGGGCGGGAAAACTACCAAAAACCCCACCAAATGCAATAAAAAAATCATTTATAGCTATCCATTTCACATTAATGGGGATCCTAAATTTTTTTGGCATGTTTTACCATATTTTCTGGGTGTTTCTGGATAGTGAATGGAGAAGGGAAGGCAAATCAGTCAGTCCCCAACAAATTAGGCTTCCTCAAGGAAATTAGATTGTAAAAAGGTGAAGAAGGAAGGGACTTGATCTCCCAAGTCTAAAAGGAACAAAGGGAAACCATCAGGCTTCAAAGATCATGCATTCACTATACATCGTTCATTTTGGAAGAAAAGAAAAGAGTTGCCCGATCCTCAAATACATAGAAGAAAATTGAAGCTCACCAGACTTTGACCATCAAGCCTCCCTCATTTCACCTTCCAAAAGGAAGGATGAAAAGAAACATGCCACCTGCCACCATTCGCAACACTTGGCACTATGAAGAAATGATTAGGGATTAGGTCCTAGGCCTTCACCCATCTACCTTCCAAAAGGATAGAGGAAGAAAAACCCCCGATCTTCTCCATCTGAAAGATAGGAAAATTTGAGTTTCATCAAACCTCAATCATCAAACCCTCTTCCTTCTTCCTACCTGGAAGAAGACCGAAGGACAAAACTCTGACCTCTGACAACCCATAACACTTAGAAATTTTTTGAATCCTTGGAGGACCTCGACGATTGGGCCTTCACATTAACGCATGCTCTGAAGAAGACAAAAGGCTGCAAGACCGACCTCCAACACTCAAAACATTTAGGCTATTTTGCAAGGAACCACGATGGATTTTGGAGCTGATATGAATGGCATGACGGAAGACAGGAACCCAAAACTTTAAAACTCTAAAAAAGGAAAAAACATAAGGAAAACACTTAGAATTTTTTGACTTAGCCATTTTGTGGGTTTCTTCCTTGCATTTCAAAAGGAACAAGGTAGGCATTATGATGGATTGGGCAAGATTAGCATGTTGGGGAAACTTAGCAAGATTTTGCAAATAGTTGGCTTGAAAATATGAATCTCAACACACTTTTTTACCCTTAGGTAAATCAGTTAGCTACCACAGGTCATTCCTCTTTATAGCATCCAACTCTTCATCCATAGCCTTACACCACTTCACTTCTTTCACAACTTTCTCAAAGTGCATTAGATCACTATAAGAGAATAATGCAAAATCCAAATTTTCATCAAAATCAGCATACCTTATGTTGACATAAATCTTCCTCATGCTCCATGTACTCTATGACATGAATGAGGTGAGTGTAGGATTTGAATTACCTCTAAAGCTGCTACTCTATTGACCTTTAGAGTTGTACTATTGACCTCTAGAGCTACTTCTCTACTGAACCCTGGAGCTTCTGATCTCTGAAGTTGCAGATCTTTGGAGCTACTGATCTCCATAACTACTACACTATTGACCACCTTCGGAGCTACTATTTTTCTAAACACCTTTGAAGCTATTGCTTTCCAAAGCTCTACAGTAGTTTGTCCCTAACTTACTGCTCTCCAGAGCTCCTCCAGAGTTGATGTCCTCTAGAGCTTCTTCATCTTCAAGGGGTATTGTGACTGAAATACATGTGGTGTTGTCCATCGTTCCATCCCACAATTCATTCTCAATGAACTCAACATCCCTACTGATAACAACCTTTTTGGTGGTGAGATTATATAGTTTGTGGGCTTTTGACTCTTTACTACAGGCTATGAAGATACATTTTTCACCTATATCATCAAATTTCTACCTCTTCTCTTTTGGCACAAATGCATATGCCACACACTCAAAGATTCTTAGGTGTTCTATGCTCCATTTTCTATTTTTCCACACCTCTTGTGGAATCCTATCATGGACAACCTTTGTGGGGAACCTATTCAATAAGTAGATTGTTGTTGCTACAGCTTCACCCCAAAAATCATGTGACAATCATTTTTCTTTCAGCATGCTTGCTGCCATCTTTTGAATGGTTCTATTTTTCCTTTCAGCCACTCTATTTTATTCTGGAGTATACCTAGTTGTAAATTATTTTCCTATGCCTTCATTCTTGCAAAAATTTAGAAATTCTTTGGAGATGTACTTTCCCCCTCTGTTGGTTCTTAAGGATTTGATGTAGTGGTCTATTTGCTTTTTAGTTGAGGCCTTAAACCACTTGAATTTCTCGAAGGCTTCTAATTTGTTTTTTCAAGAAATAGCCCAAATTTTTCTGTTGTAATCATCTATGAATGTCATGAAATAAATTTTTCTAGCCAAGGTGTGGGTTTTCATGGGCCCACACAAATCTAAACGCACCAACTCTAATGGTGTTTTTTCTCTCCTAGAATACCTTGATTGAAAGGGTTGCCTACAATGCTTTACTAAAATGTAGGCTTCATATTTTCCTTCAGGCTCAACAATAGTGTGTAGCCCTCTAACCATTCCTTTCTTGGATAATAAACTCAAACCAAAAAAACTTAAGTGCCCATACATTAAATGCCAAATTTTGGATGGGTCTTTGATGATTGTCCTAAAGGCAGATTGCTATCCTAATACTGTGAGCACCAGAGACAATTCTAGAAACTGTGCCAAAGATAGCATTGGAGATAGCTCCAGAGATAGCGCTGGAGACTCAATATGTATCCTAAGAGGAAACATTCTATTCCTTGTCATCTACACTATTGCAATCACTTTCTTGCTGCCTCCTTTGTCAAATATCACGTACTCTCCATTCTCCATTAGGAATTTATAACCATTTTGGACCATCTGTCCAATGCTTAATAGGTTATGTTTTATGCTTGTCACATAATAGACATCCCAGATCTTCCTCCTCTCACCATGCTTGGTTTGGATGTTGACTGTACATCTTCCCATGATAGTAACTTTCTCATTATTTCCCATTTTGATTTCAGTTTTTATGTTGCTATATATGGAGGAAAAGAAGTTTTTGTTACCACTCATGTGGTTGTTGCAGGCATTGTCTAAATATCATACTTTATCACTACTCTACTCAGCAAGGTTGTAAACAATAAATATATTTGACTATTTTTCATTTTTAGCCTTGTTCTCATTTGCTACATTAGCGTTTTGACCCCCATGATCACATTGTTCCTTCCTACACTCACTAGCATAATGACCAAACTTATGATAGTAATAGTATTGGACATTTCTTTTATCATACCTCTGATTTGAACTGGTGTTCTTCTTGTCTTTGAATACTGGTTGTGTGGTATGTGCCTCCTCTTGGATGTTTGAATCTTCTCTTTTAGAGTTGCTTCTTCCTCTACTTCTTTGACCTCTACCTCTTCTATTTCTTCCTCTTCCCATGCATCTTGCATTGGTGTGAGCATTAAAGGCTTGCTCTAGGGAAGGAGCAGATCTATTCAACCACTCCACATAGGTTTTTAGTGAACCCATCAACTCATCTACAATAATTTTTGAGAGGTCCTTGGCCTCTTCAATGGAAATGACTCTAGGATCAAATCTAGAAGGTAGACTCCTTAGAATATTATCAATAATCCTTTCATTTTCCATTGCTTCTTCATTTATCCTAAGTTGATTTATCAAGGTGGAAACCCTAGTGTGAAAATTAGAAATGGACTCACTGTCCTTCATTTGCAAGGTCTCAAAATCTCTCCTTAGCAGTTATAGCTATACTAGTCCCACCTTGTCAACCCCCTTATAACTATTCTAAAGTATTTCCCATGCTTCTTCTGCATAGTTTGCTGCTGCAATGCAAGGGAAAATAGGCTTTGTCAAGGCTACCTCAATTAGACTAAGGGATTTTGCATCCTTCATTCTATTTTTTTTCAGCTGATTCCTTTAAGAATTTGATAGGGCTGCATATGTTTCTTGGTCTATAGTATCTATGAAACCATTAATGACCAGCTCCCATAGGTCATTTTCCACTAATATAGTTTTCATTTTCTTTACCCATATATCATAGTTCTACCCATAAAAATTTAGTGGTTGCTACCAACCTTTGTTGTCATGTCCTGCCATTCTTCTCAAACTAAGGAAGACTGTTAGTTCCTAGAGAATCTAGGGCTTTTCCAAACCACCCACAAAATTTCTAAGTACCTAGAAAAATAGGGCTCTGATACCACTTACTGACAAGGGCCAACCCTAACTCACTATTGTGATGAAATGAAGGAGAAAAACAAAACACACACACACACACATATATATAGAGAGAGAGAGAATAGATTTTTAAAAACAAACAACCAAAAATTTATATTCATATATTCACTTAAAAAAATTACACCCAAAAACTTGATGTAGAGCTACTACTTTGGTTTACATTCCAAACTAATTTTCTCCTTCTCTAGAGTTGTTGTTCACTCTGCTCTAGAGCTGACTGTGCACACAATCTGGAGTGGTTTGGGAACTCTGAAGTTTCATGTTGTTCACTCTATTTCTGTTGCAACACAAAAAATTCTATCTACTATTGTCTACTATATTCTCCTCTTTGGTATTCTCCCTTATATTCTTTTGTTGTTGTAGGGTCTCTTCCCATTCTCAACGATGATCAATTTTTTTCTTTTTGTCTCTTTGTGTTGCTTGCCAAAAATTGGCTCTCAACCCATTCAAAATTACCTAACAAATTAAATTATTTGCTAACATAAAATAAAGTAGCATTTACTTCATTGAATAGGGCATCAGAGGAGAAGGATCCCCAAAAACTGATGTGGGGGAGTAGGTAGAGTATGCTGACTCCAAAGTAATAAATCCAACAACAATCAAAACAAAACAAATATTTGTTTTTAAGACAATCCATACATAATCACAGTGCTTGAACATTGAAATGTGATAAATAGCTGACAAAGTTGCTTAATACTAGAAATATGATGGATTAGATAGTTGGTGAACAAAGTAAATCATTCAAGCTTCCATCTTATTCCTTGTTCATATTGATAAGTAGCTACCATTCTGAGGACTTCCTTGGCAACTAATAAGTGTAAATACAATGTTCAAGGTACATTATTAAGAAATTGGAAACAAGTGCTTTGTCTATCTGAAAAGAGGTGGAAGCACTTGGAGAACATCCAAATCTAGTGCTTGAGGATCCATATAACAAAAGGAAAGTGTTTCAATGGATATGATTACATAGTAGAGATTACGCTAGTATGTATTGAACCAAACCAGTAGAAGCAAAATAGGAAAAGTGACACGATCAGAAAAAGCAAAAATGGTAGTTTCCTCGTAGATACCATGTTGGATAGAGCTTGTTTAGATTTCTAGAGTGGTATGTCACTCTTTATAATGACATGAATGTCCAGCTCAGTGGGATCTAGGTATCATAAAGCATCTTTGCCCTGATATGGGATGCAATAGGAGACCTAATGATATCATACCAGCAACATACCAGCACAAAATTTGTCCTTTATCAATTGAGATGGAAATAAACCACAAACAAATTCTTCAAAAGCAACCTTATGAGATGTACAAATAATAATCTCACTAGGTATAACAACATCAAATGAATCAAGAGTCCTACATGTATATAATGAAAATAAGGAAGTGTCTTAAAACATAATGAGATGAGAAATAAATATGGCTAAGAGGGTGGAGCAAAAATTAATAATGAAAGATGTAACAATGACATCTAATCAAATGTAGGATGGTGGATAAGGATCAAAGAGATTTAACAAATAAATGAGAGTGGATAAAAATCCTAATTAAAATGAGGAAGGATAGTACCATAAGAAAAAAACCATTGTGTAGATCTTTGTGTCATTTATTGACTATGAGAATGATCTTTGTACACCGATGAAAATGATATACACACTTTTGATCAATTAGATTTTACTCACCTAAAGTATCTACCAATGGGTATATGCAAACAGATGAGGGACCAAAAAGTTGCCACATGACTTTTTGGTCCCATACAAGAGATAACACAAGCACATTATAACACACTTGTGTTATATGTTCAATAAAGTAAATAAAAAACCAAAACTCAAACACCCGCAACCTTTTCTATAGTTTTGGAAGGAAAACGCAATCACAAGAGTGCAAACATGTTGGAGGAAGGAGAAATCAAGCAAGTTCTAAGAGTAATCAACATTTTCACCATGCCACCTTGCCAATCCTGCTCCTGAAGACGTCATGAAGGAAATGTAGAGGGTGTAGCAGTTGAAGAAGGTAGGGTTTGATTGATTTTTATGAGTTTGAAAAGAAATTTTTACTTTTGCAATGTTTGATTGGTTTTTTATATTGAATTTATAGTCAATGAGGAAGCACAAAACACAAATCCAGTAGAGGAGGGTCAAAACAACCTTGAAAACCCTCAAAACTCTCAAAACCCCCCACCTTCACGTTCTCACCATGAAAGAGATACATAAGAAAACTATTTAGGGCAAATAGAAAAAAATAAAAAAATATCTTCAAACCCTAATTGAAACATTAAATAGTCCAAGTGCAAGCACCAATTGTAGGAGAGTGCTTGCCAAGTCATTAGAGGTGATTGTTTCTCACACTAAATCAGTGACAAAACAAATCACCAAATTTCATGACTATAGGGAGAGGTGTCGGAAATACTATGCCAACAAAATGTCTTACAAACAAGTGGACCAAATCCTAAAACTAGCCAAACATTAGAAGAGGCTTGCAAACACTCCCCAATTCATTGGTGTAAGAACAAAGATATATCCCAAAACTTTTGGGATAGATGGTACATGGTGTTTGACCAGTGTCCATGCAACAACAATGAGGTGCCACAATTTGTTTTGAGGAAACTCTATTGTGAGTTCGTCCTCAAGAAGATTCCTAATTATTTTGACATTTAAGTGTTCCAAGGTAGAGGTGGTGGATCTTCCTAAGATAGAGAGGGCCACAACAAGACCAAATCTGCATGCCTAGACCTCTAATGAGGGCAGCACATGTGTCACACCCTTTGACTTTGAAGGAGAGTGTTTAGGTGGAGACAAAACATTTATTGAGTGCTCTCACGCAGTCTCTAGCACAACACAATGATGGTCTCACCTAGGCCGATGAGGATGAGAGAAGTAGGTGCCATTTCTCACCACATATTTTTAGTTCATGTGGGGACTTGTGAGATTGTGGGACGTAGGACTCATGATAGGACTCTTGGAAAGATGCTGTGACATAGGGGCAATAGCTAGTGATTGACACATCCATATTGTATGATCTTGTTCTCACATATGATGTCTTATAGTGTACATTTGGTATTGACTCCCATGTAATTTTTTACAAGTTTCATCTTGATTTAATATATTATTATTTTAAATTTGTAATTAAATTTATATGGCTATCTATATTATAAGTCAAAATTAATGTATGTAATTGTCTGCATAATGAAATTCTAGGGTCAGAGTCTTCATCCTACCTCTATTAGCCATCCAGTGGTGGGCTATGAGAGGAGGTGAAGTTAGTAGGTATGTAATTTATCACATGATCATAAATATAGTACATATATTAATGGTAATCTTATTTAGTGAACAATTTTATAATTTCAACAAGGAGCTTCACTAGTACCTCCACAATTTCCTTGGTCCCCTGGATGCAAAACCACTTTTATAGAGGTAAATTTAACCATTTGTAATCATTATGTATTTAAATAATGTTATGTATCTATTTTGATCAAATAACCTTGAACTCTATTTTCAGATGTTGAATATGGAGACTCCTCATCTTTGTGAGTCAGCAGAGGCAAGCATTGCTGCAGCTGTGTTGTCTTCAAATCCTTTAACTGAGGTATAAGCCAGTAACATGTAAATGTCATTTTGTATTTCTTGTTTTATCTCATGTCATTTGATGTACATAAATGATATTTATGTTCAGTCAATTTTTCTTCTTGATGCTTCTCACAGGAGGTCACAACTCCAACTTGTCCAGCTATAGATGAAGAGAGAGAAAAGATGATCGAGAGGGATCATTAGCTAGAGGTAAGTGATCGATTGCATATGTGATGTTATATATTTCATGTTTTCTATATTAATGTGCATATTGTTTGATTGTATTAACAGGTGGAGCTGCAAAATCTTTGTTAAAGAGGTCTAGTTGACGGGAGAGAGAGGATGAGTTACTAATTAGCTCTCCATCTTCACGACCAAGCAAGGGCTGTAGATTATTTCATAGCAATTCATAGGAAACTAGATTTTGGGACTTTTTTTTGTATGCCTAGATGGATTTGTATACATATTTTTGTATGTTACCGATGTATATCTTTGTATATGCATGTATGGCTTTGTTTGTACATGCCTATATGGCTTTATATATAGACTAGATGTTATGTTCATGACATTATGTATATGACAATTTACATCAAATATTTAATATGCTGATCAATTATAGTTACAAAAATTTGGTTTTACATGTGCCAATTGCATTTGCTTGAAAGTTTATAAATCATTTTCAAATAATCCATTTTGTGCATATCTTGCAATCATTGCATTCCATGAGACTATGTATTTCTTTGAGGCATCATGTCAAATAGTTCATGTGCCTTGTCTATGCTTCAACACTTTGCATACATGTCTACAAGGGCAGTTACCAATACAACATGTGACAAAATTCTATATCCTTTATGCTTTGATGATTGTCCACACCTTGTTCCCCATATCCCATTTTGGCATAGGAAAGGAGGATGTTGGATAAGGTTGTACAATTTGGTTTTAGATGTGCCAATTGCATTTGGTTGAAAGTTTCTTTTGTACATTTGGTTGAAAGTTTCTAAAGCCTTATGCAAAATCCATCTTGTGCATATCTTGCAATCATTGCATTCCATGAGACAACATTTATTTAAGGAATCGTGTCAAACAGTTCACGTTCTTTGTATATGCTTCCACACTTGGCATACATGTCTTGCAAGGTAGTTGCAACTACAACATTTGACAAAATTTCTATATCCTTTTATGCTTTGATGGATGTCCATATTATGTTCCAAAGATCCCATTTCTAAGGTTTTTGAATTTGGCTTTACACCCGCCAATTGCATTTGCTTGAAATTTTCTAAAGCCTTATCAAAAAATCCATTTTATTCATATCTTGCAATCATTGCATTCCATGAGACGACATTTCTTTGAGGCATCATGCCAAACAGTTCACGTGCCTTGTCTATGTTTCCATACTTTGCATAAATGTCTCCGAGGCCAGTTGCAACTACAACATCTAACAAAATTGCCATATCTTTTATCCTTTTATGGATGTCCATACCATGTTCCAAAGATCTGATTTTGGCATAGGCAAGGAGGGAATTTGGCTTTACACCCACCAAATATATTTTCTTGAAAGTTTATAAAGTCTTATAAAAAAATCCATTTTTTACATATCTTACAATCATTGCATTCCATGAGATGGCATTTCATGAGGCATCATGTCAAATAGTTCACGTACCTTGTCTATGCTTCCACACTTTGCATACATGTCTACTAGGGCAATTCCAACTACAAGATCTGATAAAATTTGCATATCCTTTATGCTTTGATGGATGTCCATACCATGTTCCAAAGATCCCATTTTGGCATATGAAGGGAGGATGTTGGCTAAGGTACTAGAATTTGGCTTTTAACCTCTCAATTGCATTTACTTTAAAGTTTATAAAGCCTTATTAACAAATCCATTTTGTGTTATCTTACAGTTATTGGATTCCATGAGATGGCATCTCTTTGAGGTGTTCTGTCAAACAGTTCATGTGCCTTGTCTATGCTTCCACACTTTGCATACATGTCTACTAGGGTAGTTTCAACTACAATAGATCTGACAAAGTTCCCATATCCTTTATGCTTTAATGGATGTCCATACCCTATTCCAAAGTTCCTATTTTGTCATAGGTAGGGAGGATGTTGGCTAAGGTTGTGGAATTTGGCTTTACACTCACCAATTGCATTTTATTGAAAGTTTCTAAAGCCTTATGAACAAATCCATTTTTGTGCATATATTTCAATTATTGCATTGGATATGAGATGGCATCTCTTTGAGGTGTTCTATCAAACAGTTCATGTGCCTTGTCTATGCTTCCACACTTTGCATACATGTCTACTAGGTTAGTTGTAACTACAATAGATATAACAAAATTTGCACATCCTTTATGCTTTGATGGATATCCATACCATGTTCGAAAGATCCCATTTTGGCATAGGTAGGGAGGATGTTGGTTAAGGTTGTGGAATTTGGATGTACACCTGCCAATTGCATTTGCTTGAAAGTTTCTAAATCCTTATCAACAAATCCATTTTGTGCATATCTTGCAATCATTGCATTCCATGAGATGGCATCTCTTTGAGGTGTTCTATTAAACAATTCACATGCCTTGTCTATGCTTTGAAACTTTACATTATGAGGGATATCAAGGCTTCAACAACAACTCTATCTTTTCATGGGAGTCTCCCAGAGAATGCTCACAATTCATTGGTGTTTGGGTCCTCAACTCTTTCATGTCTTCCAATGGCTCTCATTAGAGTTTTTCTACTTATTTTCAATGCTTGACTTGTCTTTATAATGAGGTGAGCTTTCTTTGTTTGTTGGCTTACTATTGTCGACATAATGACATTGTGTGGTATTACTATCCTTGGTGTGTGAGGTGGAATCCACACTCTCATATGCACTCATTGGATTCTTTACAATTGATTTTTCACTTGAAGAATCCAATGTTCTTAGGCCAAGAGTCTTCATAATGGGCTTAAATTTTAGATTTCTCATCAATTCAACAAATAGTTGACATCTTTCGGTTTCATTTAAGTTCTCAAAGAATGATTTCCATATCTTATTGGCATATCTTTGGCAAGTATGCTTGAGAATCGTATCCTGCATGGGCTTCAAAACATTCTCATCAATATCAATTAGAAACTTAGGCTTTCTATGCAAAATTCTAGGAGGCATTTTCATTGGTAAAATTGACTCAACATTAGGAATTTCTTCAATATTTACTTGAGATGGGATAGTTGGCATACCTTCAATTGGAGATGGAAAAGATGAAAAGGCTTGAAGTTGAGATGCAGAATATGGTGTACCTTCAACCTGATGTGTGAATGATGGTGTACCTCCAACTTGAGAAGAGAATGAAGATGTACCTTCAACTTCACCTATGAAAAGTAGAGTGCTTCCAATTTGGGAAGAGAATGGTGGTGTCACTTCAACTTGACATGTGAATGATGGAGTGCCTCCAACTTTGAGATTCAATTTCCTTGTTGGACATAGGTTTTACATTCATTCCCTTTGTGCCACCAATTCCATCTCTCTCTTAGCTTGATTAGATGTGTCATGTTCCTCTTCAATTGGAAATTTGGCATGTTTTCTTGTATGGTGACAATTTCCTACTTTCTTGAATTCACCTCATTCTTTCTCTTTTCCTCTCATTCTTAGGTTCATGCTCTTCTGGTGTTAGAGTCTTTGCTCATTTCCTTAGCATGATGATGATTTCTATATGCATCATGATTAAGACAATGATGATGTTAGAAGCATAATGAATAATCATCATGATGATTGTTATGACAAACAAGCTAAGTATATTACCGTTATAAGGACTAAAAGTGTTGACTTATCACAATCAATGAATACAAATCAGTCAATTGGTAGTAAAGAAGGCATTGAGTATGATGGCACACCTAGTCCTAATGATGACCATGAGTTGAATGGTTTATATGTCACTATTGAGAGTGGAAATGAAGAGGGATTTTATGATTAGGTTTGTCTAATAAATGACTCCAAACTTGTTGATTTTGACATGATTAGATTAGAAGTGAAATATGTAATGACAGTCTAGGCCTAGATGTTCTTGATGACATAGATGAGCACATGTTGATTGTTGATCTCATATTCTACCATGATCAAACTCTTAAAGTTTTATCTCTTTTGTGTAATCCTAACTCTGGTGCAATCTTCAAAACTTAGGAGAATATCCTTGGTTTGACTAGAAATGTTGTGACAATTGGTCTAAGTGGTAAGACACTAATCAAGACTCTTTTACTTCAATAGATATGTCCAAAGAAATGTTAAGAGACAAAATATTAACTAATTATAAATCTAAAAATTTAAAGTTTCCTAGGGTGGTAGGCACAATCTCTAGGTTAATTTACAAATGGTGGTAGACACTATCTCTAGCTTAATTTCACATTTTCTTAACATATAGAGTTTATTGCAGTCTAACTAGTCTAATTTCTTGGAGAAACCTAGAGATGGCAGTCCAAAAAAATTAGAGGGTACTCAAACAACAAAGAACTTATCTAGTATAGGTCCAATAAATGAAACTCAAACTAATTTTTTAGAGGTAAATGGCCAAAAGAATGATAGTGACAACTCATTACTAAATGAGGACCAATTATATCAGATTTGTAGCATCAATCTTGCAAAAGTTTATGTTGATACAACTAGTTAAATTAGAGAGAATGATGATAATACTTTTTTATAGGGAGGTATCAATGAAATAGTTCAAACTGAGAGAGTACAAAAGAGTCTTGAATGTCATGATGTTGTTTCTCAAGGTCATGGTTCACTTCCACATTGACAAGAAGAAGAATCATGGATGTGTACTTACAATTTTGACAATGTTTAAAATTCTTTAGGGTTAACTAATCAAGATACAACAAATTCATGTATATCATATTTTAATGATTCTACTTCTATTAATGCACATAATGATGGCTTTTTTAACTTAGATATTTCCACTTTTAGTGATTGTGAGTGTTCTTATGAGATTTTTATGGATGAACAATGGTGGGATGCTTTGTTAATGGATGCATTTTCTTGTGATTTTGTTAATGGTATCTTTGATGCTTGATAAATCATCTAGTTAACTCTAAAATGTGCAATAAGAGGCTAGTGACAACTTGATGAAATTGTTGAACTCTAGGCTTTGATCATGACAATGACTTAGGGTAGCTTATACTAATTGTGGAAGGATTCTTAGCTTTATGAAAACCATGAACTTGTTGTCTACTTTGATGGATTTAACATGCAATGTATAAGGGAACATGTGTAGGTCATATGTATATTTCTAGACTGTCATAGTCTTGAGCAACTTAAGACACTTATATTATCCTTCCTCCACCCTAAAACTTCATCACCCTCATAGAGATTCAGGTACATCACAAAGGACTAGTTATATTATCATGCAAGGAGGCTCTACTCAAGACTATCCTGACTACATCATACCCTCCTTGACTATACTGTAGTACATTCACCCAACAATATCAATACTCTATCTTCCTTAACTATCTAATAACTCCTTGACAAGACACTATCTATTCAAGACAACCTCATTATGATTATAATTTTCTTAATAACTATTCCAATGACATGTATGGTTATCTTTTACTTGACGATATTCTTCCCTACCATATGAATATCCTTTCAAGACCACCTAGATATGTTTATATACTACCATGCATATCTTTTTGCATGGATTTGAGATTAATTGACCTATCATTTAGTCTTAATTGCCACCTTGTGTATCAGATGCTATCCTACCCATGGGTGAGAGGTCATAACTATTCATAGGGTTGCATGATAGCTATTGTAGTATAATTTAGTCTTTAGGTTGATATGATAGTTCTTCCAAGTGAGTATGCTCAAGTGATAATCCTTAGCTTGATTTTAGCATGATGGTAATTCATTGACTAACATGATTTCCCTTAGTATCCTTCTAATCATTTAGGTTAGTGTTTGAATCAAGATAATAGCAACATGTGATAACTTTCACTTTCTCATGATAGTTTAACTTGTCAAAATGATAATCCTCTCACTTCCCTCATGACTATCCTATAACATGAGATTTCATGCTTTAACATAACCATAAAATGAAGTAAACAAATACATTTAAAGAACATACCTTAGATTTTGATATTCGAGTTTCCCAATCCTAAAAAATTTGGCTTCAAAATCCTCAAAAAATTGATCTTTTTGGCAAGTTCCTTCGTATTCAATGTTCAATTCTATATAACTCTAATAAGATTAGTGAAAATAAAGAAAAAAACAAACATATATCATCAAATTCAATCTAAATACATTAAAATTAACATTGAAACAATACGAAACATGAAACTATTGGTTTAAACAATCAAATTCTATCTAAAAACATGCAATTTAGTTCTTCTACATTTTAAAACCAAAAAAGGTGGTGGATTAAGAAAAAAATGATTGTCAAAATGTCAACTAGTTAAAAAAGCATTTTTATGTCCAATTGTGCATGAAAAGTAGGGAATTACAGAGCATGTGGGACTAGAACACAAATTCCACATGCTTTTTGTCCATTTTTTGGTTCACAAAAATGTGCTTACGTTATAATACAAGTATGTTTTGTCAAGCATGGAAAGTTTTAAGATCTTTCATGCATCAAAAGTCTTAAGTGTTGTCATGCATTTAAACTTATAAGTGTTTTAAGTGCATGGAAAGTGGGGAGGGAAGTATAGAGGTGAGAGAGAGAGAGGGTATGAGGTATAGAGGTGACAAAGAGGGTAGGAGGTAAAGAGGGAAGAGAGAGATAGAGAGAGATAGGAGACATGGTAAGGATGGAAGAGAGAGATAAATATAGAGTCTACTTTTGACATGCAACTCTAAACCTGAGCAACCCTAAACCCTAAATAATGCCCTAAAACCTAACCCCTAACCCCTAAACCCTAAACCCAAGTAGCCCTAAACCTCTCTCTCCATCTCTATCATCCCTCTACCTCTCAATCTCTCTCCCTATTTCTTTGGACATGTCCCTCACTCTCTAGCTCCATATCTCTCTCCTTGGTCTTCTCTATATCTCCCTATTAGTCATCTCTATCTCTCTCTAAAACCTAAACCCTATACCTCTAGACCTTAACCCCTAACCCCTAAACCATAAATACTAAACCCTAAATAATGCCCCTAAACCTAAACCCCAAACCCCTAAACCTTAAATCCAAGCAACCCTAAAACTCTATCACCCTATCTCTCCACTATCTGTACCTATCTCGATCATCCCTCTACCTCTCAATCTCTCTCCCTATGTCTCTGGCCATGTCCGTCACTCTCTATCTCCCTATCTCTCCCCTCAGTCTCCTCTATATCTACCTATCAATCCTCTCTCTCTAAACCCTAAACCCAAGAAACCTTGAGCCTCTATCTCCCTATCTCTCCCTATCTTTGTATCTCTATCATCCCTCTACCTCTCAATCTCTCTCCCTATGTTTCTACCCATGTCCCTCACCCTCTATCTCCATATCTCTCCCCTCTGTTGGTTTTTTCCCAGACTGGATGCTTATTCCCAGATTTCCCTACAAGGTAGCCATCAATGATCAACAAGATCTTTGGGCCAGGGGCCAACAGTGTAGGAAATAGACTCTATATTTTATCTCCTCTTCTTCTTCAGGCTCTGCAAAACCTAGGGGGGTATTCCCTACTCAACATCCATGAGGATATACATACAAGGCTGGGATGCTGACAGAAAGCAGATAAGTCCTCCTGTAAGTAGACCAAAACTGTAAGATAAGAGCAAAGGGGCTAGCTTTGGGCCTATTTGCAGTTGTAGACAGAGGACTGAGGATCCTAAAACTAATTCTAATGTCCTAAAGATTGTTTTAGATTTTGATTTTGATTTTAAGTTTGGATGCAAAGCTAGACATGGTTGTAACACAAACACAAAGCAAGATTGGTGCCTATCCAGGGCCTGGAGTCAGTAGACATACACCTGTGAATGATATGCATGAACAACTAAAACTAGATTTCAGGGGGATACATATGATACCTGCCTTACAGATAGCTCCCAATACAAAGTGTTAAGCTATCTATACTTATGGCATCCCTATTACAGTATACCCTTCCCAATGTTCAATCTGAAAATAGTTTAATCTACCCCTTGAGCAGAAGTTAAAAGATAAGACATTCAACACAGGAATTCTATGTTCTAGAATCTTAGACATTGCTTAAATATCCAGACTCAGAAGAAAGATACATGCAATACTGGAGACAGAATTAACAAAACACATGCTAACATAGCATTTCTCATATAAAATTAACCATGAAATCAGTGGATTCATTCAAAAACGTACAATAAGAGATACATAAACTCATAGGTTTTGCTGTACAGAGCAACCAAATCAGCTGTATTGTATTATAGAGCCAAATGTTCAACTTTGAAAAACCAAAACAATGGTAACACAGTCTGCTTATATCAGCCAGAAAGTGTACCACAACAATTAATTACAAGGCTTTTACAAAAATCTGCCAGATACAGATCCTTCAAAGGAATGGCGCTTAGAATTTATTGTTGCAGAGACAGAAAGTAGACAATGGTGGCCTCGAGCCCTGTGCCACCATCTGGAAGTCCTCACGCCAAAAAATTAGGTACATGACTGTTCAACAACTTGCCCATGCCCCTGCTACAGTCGCCATTAATGGCTCAACCAAACGCGGCCGCTTGAAAACCGTCGCAACACATCCAAAAAGAAATTCCCACCAAAACGTGTTCACCACAGGTTCAAAAAATGTAGGGAGATTAGTCCCAAATACACGGTGAGGAGACTACCTTAGTAGTTTAAAAGCATAGTCACTTGCATAATAGGTGTCGAGCGCTTTTACCATTCTCGACACACGCTCCTTCACCCAAAGCCCATCGCCGAGATCAACACCATCGGCCAAGCCCACAAATCTCTTGCCGACCTCAATTGTCCTGCCGACTGCTACATCACAATCCCCTCCATCGGCCAGAGATGCACCATCGGGCCAACTCTTTAGATCTCCACCGATAGTATGAGTCTCTCCGATGACCAGCTCGCACCCTGTTAGCAGTTACCATCCTACCACCATCGGCCAGACCAATATTGTCGGCCAAGCAAAAAACCCCTCAGCTGACACAGCTAATCACGCTGATGAACAACTCCTGAAAGCCTCCAACATCCCCATCGACCTGAGAAGAACCATCGGCCTAGCCAAAAGCTCCTTCACCTACAGACCAACTCTCACCGATGACCACTCCAAATCCTCATCGACCTGACACTAGCCCATCGGCGGACCCTCCAACCGCTAACCCGATAAGCAACCTTACTCCGATGGCATTCCCCATCGGGGTGACTTCCTTCCGTCGGCAAACCATAAAAGACTGCTGCCGATAGAACAACTCCCGCCAATAACATATCGGCTTCCCCCTTCATCGGTCAGACCCTCCACTATCGGCCCAACGCAATCCATCCTCGCCGACAACACAAGTCACGCCAAAGACCAACAATTGTCTCGCCGATGCACCAACGAGCTACACTCTGCTCCTCCATCGGCCAGACACACACCAACGACTCCTCATCGGCCAAACCTCCCGTCGTCGGCATAACTCAAAACACTCAGGCCGATAATACAGCTCTCACCGATAACATATCCATCGGCCAAACATTGTATATCGGTGAACCCTCCAACGGGTAGCCCGATAGTCCATGTCACACCGAAACCAACCTTGCAAACCGCTAACCTTCCATCGACCAGAGGCAAACCGTCGGGCCAACACTCCACCGTCCACCTGATGATGAACGTTACGCTGATAAGACCAAAATCATAAGGCTTTGAACCATTGAACCCTGAACCAGTTCAACCCGATGGTTCAAAAGAGAAGTTCAACCGAGAAGTTCAATGCCGATAACATAGATGAACAAAGAATTCACTGACAGGAAAAGATGGAGCCTAAGCCCATGAACTGTTGAACCTTGAACCAAAAGGGTTCAACGTGATGGTCAAGCAAAATCTGAGTACCCAAAAAGAAGTTTCGCCGATAGAGAAAATCACAGCGATGAACAAGGAAACTTAGGGCCCAAAAAGGAAAAAACCCTCTAACATCTTGCGCTCAGATCCAGACCAAAATTAGTGCTAACACTGGCTCCGAATGGGGACGTGTAGGTGAAAAACCTGCAGCGAGAACCAGATCTCCGGGTAGACCAGGCAAAAAAGCCAAAAAAGCATGAACTGTACAGAACATTTACACTATATACATATTTTTACAAATGTGCACAGCGACAAGTCATCTATGCAAAATAGAACTTAAGGAATTGGCCATGCACAGGCAATTCTAGAACTTCACCATCTAGGGCCTGGAGGAAATAAGAATCCTCCCCATGAATACTGCAAATCTGATATGGGCCCAACCATAAGGGTTCAAACTTACCATGTTTACCCTTGTCCTAATTTTTTGCATTCCAGATGAGCACCAGATCATTGACTTGAAACTTCCTTTTTGTAGCTCTCCTGTCAAACTAATATTTCATATCTTGTTGTCTCTTGAGGTTAATCTGGTGTGCTTTCCTTCTATTCTCATCCAATGCAACCAACTGATTCACTCTTTCTGTCATGGAGTCTTCAATCTCCTCATCATTCTCCTGGATGAATCTGTAAACTAGTAGGAGATTGTTTATGGGCAATCTGGCTGATGCACCATATACTAGCTCAAAGGGTGACATTCCAATAGCCTTTTTTACTGTCACTCTGTCAGCCCATATTGCTAGCTTTAATTTTGAGTCCCAAGCTCTCCTGTTCTTGTCTAGTATCCTCTTGATAATTTTCATGATGCTTTTATTGCTTGATTCTGCTTGACCATTTCCTTGTGGGTGGTATGGTGATGCATATGATAGATTGATCCCATATTTGTTGCAAAAATCAACAAATTCACCTGATCTGAAACACATAGCATTATCAATGACTATCTTGAATGGTACTCCAAACCTGATGATAACATTTTCCAGTATGAAATCCATCACCACCTTACTTGTAGCTCTCTTAGCTGGAATGGCCTCAATCCATTTGGTAAAGTAATCAGTTGCCACCAAAATCCAACTGTGTCCCCCACTTGACTTGTCTGCAATTTCCCCTATGAAGTCAATTCCCCATTGCTGAAATGGAGCATCCACAGTTATAGTTCTGAGGGGTAAAGCACCATCATATCTCAATTTTCCTGAGAATCTTTGGCAAGGGTCACACTTCCTCACTAACCTTTGTGCATCTGAAAATAGAGTGGGCCACCAATATCCTGCTCTGAGAGTCAATATCCTACTCTGAGAGTCTTATGAGCTATTGTTTGAGCAGTATAATGTCCACCACACAATCCTTTATGCATATTAATCAAAACATTGTTAGCCATATCCTCATCCACACATCTCAGCAGCACACCATCAGGGTTTTTCCAGTATAGCTCACCTTGAACAATAACATACCTGATTGCATGTAACTTTAAAGTCCTCTTTTGACTATCACTGAAATGGGAAGGACAATTCAGATTTTGCAAGTAGTAGATAATATCCTTGTACCATTCAGATCTTGATACATTTACAATCTCATTTTTGACTGCATTAACTTGGCATGCTTCCAAGTTTGACTGTGCCATCATCTTGACTAATCCTTGTCCTCCTACCAACTTGGTAATTTGTATGTCTATGTTGAACTCTTGCAGTTTGTTTATCCATCTACACCTTCTTCCAGTCACCTCCTGCTGAGTGAATATGTCTTTGACTGCTGCATGGGGTACATATGCAATTACATGTGATCCTACTAGGTATGGTCTGAAACTTTTGATGGCTTTGACTAGTGTATATGCCTGTTTTTCCATAATATCATACTTCAACTCAGAAGCCTGCAAGGACATACTGAAGAAAGCTATGGGCTGTTCAAAACCATCTTCATTTTTCTGTAGCAAACATGCAGCAATAGTGTGAAAGGAAGCAAATGAAAATACTTGGAATGGCCTAGAAAAATTAGGAGATTTAAGAACAGGGGCCATCTTGATTGCCTCTTTGATACTCTGAAATGATTCTATTGCTTCACTTTCCCAGTTGACAGTTGCATCTTTCTTCATCATCTTAGAAATGTTCCTTGTAGTTTCTGCAAAGTTGGGAACAAATCTCCTAACAAAATTTATCTGTCCAAAGAAGGACTGAACTCCTTTTATAGTTTTTGGCATTTGAATTCTGTCAATAGCAGCCACTCTCTCTGGATCTATCCTGACTCCATCCCTGGAAACAATGTGTCCCAGGAGCTTTCCTTCAACTACCCCAAAGGCACACTTCTTTGGATTTAAAGAAATACCATACTCTAGTGCTCTTATGAAAATCTGCTCTAGATGCAAACAATGCTGCTCTTCCTTCTTTGAATATGCAGTCAAGTCATCCTGATATACAGCCAGGATTGAATCAATCAACCCTGCAAAAGCAGCATCCATTGCTCTTTGAAATGTAGCACCTACATTTGTTAGTCCAAAGGGCATTCTAACATACACATAAGTTCCCCATGGAGTGGTGAAGGCAGTCTTATACTGTTCTGATTCCTTTACCTTCACCTGATTATAACCTGAAAATCCATCCATCATGGATAAGAGTTCACAACCAGTCACTCTCTGCAACATAGCTTCCATATTAGGCAGTGGATAGTTATCCTTTAAAGAGGATACATTCAAGTTCTTGAAATCAACACAAAGCCTAATATCACCGTTCTTTTTTCTGACTGGGACAAGGTTAGACACCTAAGTTGAATGTCTAATCGGCATAATTATTCCAACTTCCCTAAGCTTTTTAAGTTCTTCTTGCATCTTTGGAGCTAAGGTAGGATTAATAGGTCTTTGCCTCTGTCTGAATGGCTTAGCTCCAGGCTTCAATGGGATCGTATGCTGGAATAAATCTTCCCTATAGGCTTTTAGGTCCTCATATGACCAAGCAAAAACATGTTTATACCTTTTTAGTAATGCAATCAGCATACTCCTGATGTGTGGTTTGAGCTGTTTACCAATGTATACCTTCTTGGGGGCCTGAGATGTCCCCAAATTTATCTCTTCTAAATCTTCCTTATTTGTGGGAGATGTCCTTGTGACCAATTTGTCTCTATTGTCAAAAGCTCTTTCCAAAGCTACTAACCCTCTAGGGATTTTATTAGTCTTCAATTGAATTATCTCTTTTCCCACAAGAGTTTCTTTTCCATCTATAGTTTGTACAAAAGCTTGGAAATCAATTTCTTGATTCTCATATTCATCTATGCAGTGCAAAAATTTTAACAAATCCCTATCATCATTAAACACTTGCCAACTGCATATATTTTTTGGTACTGCAGGCCTAATTTTAACTTCTACATTTGTAACATCTGACAGAGTGATGTCATCTGGCCTTATTGCAACATTAGCTAAGAAATCAGCCATAACATTCTTTGATCTCTCTATCCAGCCTATTGAAAATGCATCAAATAGTTCAATGGTATCCCAAACAGCATGCTTGTATTGTTTCAATCTTTTGTTTTTTGAAGCATACCTATCTCTAATTTGGGATACAATCAGCTTAGAATCCCCAAATACTCTTAGCATTTTGATTCCATGTTTGAGAGCTATATTTAGGCCTAAGATTAAAGCCTCATATTCTACAATGTTGTTTGTGCAAACAAACCTCATCAAGAAAGAAAATTTGAGGAGCTTACCAGTTGGAGAGAGGAAAACAACTCCAGCTCCAGAGCCTTCTTTTGCACAAGCTCCATCAAAATACATGGTCCACAGACCCTGCTGGTCCAGCTCTTTAATGCAGACATTTTTCTTTTTATCTTCTCTATCATCTGGGACAACCTTGAAGTTATCACAGTCAGTGTTTACAAAGCATATCTGTTCCTCTACTTCTTGGTCTTCCACTGTCTTTGATGATCTCTGTTCTTTGATTAGCTTAACATCCCTGCCATTCATTGGAATCATGGCATATGATAGGTCCAGCTGCATACTTCCACCAATTAGTGCAGCCCATCTTCTTGACAGCAACATACCATACTGTGGCTTGATGTCAACCACTATTATATTCATTTTATATCTTTTCTCAGGAAATGCTGCCAGTTTGAAATCTACATCCTTCATGATTCCAATAACTGATACCTCTCTGGCATCCATAGCATAACATTTTCCACATGCCTTGTCAATTTTCAATCCAGGTTGTTGCATGATGGCCAAAGGCATGACATTTGTAGATGCTCCAGAGTCAAGCATACAATTTCTGATTATTTTTCCATTTATAACCAAGGATACATAAAATGGTTCCACTTGTGAAGGACACTTTGTCATAGTCACTCCTAAATAGACTTTAGGAACCTCATCTTCTTCATTACACATGACATGCTTCTCACCCTGGATCTAAACATTTTGTTTAGCTTGAAAAGGCACCCCTGAAATTAGGGATATTGTCCTATTCTTGATCTCTTCAACCTTCATCAGTTCCATAAGTGGAACAGAGACTTTTACCTGGGAGAGGACTTGAGCTATATCAAATGGAGCATAATTTTGTAAAACAGTTGTAGCTTGCTCCACAATCTTGTTTTTATCCTGAACTAATTTAGCTTTTACTTTCATAGTTCCCTGATCATCATTCTTGTCTTGGGAACATTTACTTTGATCTTTAGCCTGAGGGATTTTGTTTTCTGGTCCTTGGGATTCATGACCTGTTCTATGTCTAAAATTCTATTTATTATTACCCCACTACCTTTTTTGTGGTTCAATTCCTTTATGACCATGCATTGGCTGACCTGCAGAAACATCTTCTGGTTGACGCAAGCTGCTTATCTGAGCTTTACCTCTGAGATTGTAGTTACTCTTGACTTGGGCAACTGCTGCAGCTGTGAAGGCCCTAATTTCCTCATCAGAAGGTCGTTGTAAGTTACTCAGAAAATTATGCGAGCTCTGAGCATATACATAGCTCACTTCATTACCTTCATCATAAAAGTCCTGTTGACAGGCCCGAATTCCATCATCTGTACTCTCATCAGCATCATAAATGGGGTATCCATTGTTTGTGGACATCATATTAACATCATCATCTTGCACATAATGTGGCTCATTGCATTCATTACAAGATGTAGTATTATCACACAAGGACTGAGCAATCATACACTGTGACTGTGAATGTGGCATCTGACAAATTATACTCCATGGAGTATCATCAACAATATTTACAGCTTTCTTTAGAGGATTAGGAGTTTCTTTGACATGTTGAGTCCACTGATTTGTGTTGTTATGTGGTAATATAGGCTTACCATTATGCCAATTGGTATTATAAGGCATATCATGCAATGATGGCCTCTTTTCTTGCCTTTGATAGACTTGCCTATCAGGACCTATCCCTTTTTCACTTCTAGCTAGTCTGTAGCTTAGGTCCTTAACAACATTTGCTAATTTGTCTATCTTATCTTCAGGGGCAGATGTATTACCTTGAGTGTTCTGAGGCTTGTTTGGATTCTGCAGAATTTTCACATCATCCCTTCTATTAGTCTTGCCTGATGCTTTCCTGTTGTTCTCAATATTTACTGTAATTCTGAAAGCATCCCTGATAGTAGCAGGACTTTTATCTCTTAATCCATATGCAGTTTTTGCATCAAAGGCATTGATATACAATATTATGCACATAGGTTCATTTGGCCTCATGTGATGTGGCAATTTGTTTAACACTTTAGTAAATCTTGCATTAAAATCTGCAACCTGCTCATTTGACCCTTTAGTGATACTGGTAAACTCATTTACAAAAAAGCTAGGGTCAGTTTTGTCACCATATTGCTCCTTGAACATCCTTTTAAAATCATCCCATGATGAAATACTCCAATCAGGCAGACTCTTATACCATTCCTTGGCTTCATCAACTAAGGATTGCATGAATGACTTCATGAAAACATCCTCATGCTCTACCTCAAAGTTATCCATGACATTTTGAAAGGCCTTTAGATGATCTTCTCTTGACACTGTGTTGTTTCCTGAAAATTTAGGCACTTGTAGCCTTAGATGCTTATCAATGGGATTAGGATACCCAAGAATACCATCAAACACCAGCTGCCTGAATCTATCTAACTGCATGGGCTATCTGTCAAACTGATTAATATTAATATTTCTATTTGCATTTTGGTTTCTTACATTGTTCAGTGGTATCCTAGCATCATTCACATTTTGTCTCTCATCATTACGCTGATGTTGCACTTCATTTCTCTGTTGATGTCTCTGCACATTTGCATTCTCAAGGGTAGGAATTGAATTATTTTGGGCAGCCCTTAAAGCTTGCACTTTCTTCCTTAGGTCATCTCTGATTGTTATTGCTTGCTGATATTCGAACTCAGCCCTTAAGCTCCTAATTTCATTAGCTAGTTCTTCCTCGCTAGGCCTAGAGGAGGATGGTTTTACCATATTCTGATCTTCATCTTCATCATCCCTTAGAGACTCTGCCTCTTCAAACCTTTCACTAGGGTCTAGAAATGGGCATTCTTGGAACACCTCTGACCTCATTCTCACGCTACCACCCTGTTGCCTCTCATATGCACCCTGAATATCAGCTTCTGCATTTGAAAAGTAAGGCACATGCTGTCTTGATGGCCTAGGGTTATCTTGCATATCATCATTTTTTCTGGGGGAACCCTCATGACTGACTGAGACAGCTCCCTTTCTTCTATACATCATTCTTCTTGTTACTGGTAACTCTTCAAATAAAGGATTTTGTTGGGATCTTCTCCCTTGCATATAAGTTTTACTTTGACTGGTTGGGAGATTACTTCGGAGTCACCACCTATTACTAGGAATTGTTTTCTTTTGTAAATTAGGGTTCTTTCACAAATCTTCCCAGCGGAGTCACCAATTTCTGTTGGTGACTTGGATGGGCACACAGATATTTCACCAGGGAGGACAAAAATAACAATTTTCAAATCACCATCCCCAGCAGAGTCACCAATTTTTGTTAGTTTTTTCCTAGACTAGATGCTTATTCCCAGATTTCCCTACAAGGTAGCCATCAATGATCAACAAGATCTCTGCACCAGGGGCCAACAGTGTAGGAGATAGACTGTATATTTTATCTCCTCTTCTTCTTCAGGCTCTGCAAAACCTAGGGGGTATTCCCTACTCAACATCCATGAGGATATACATACAAGGCTAGGATGCTGACAGAAAGCAGATAAGTCCTCCTGTAAGTAGACCAAAACTGTAAGATAAGAGCAAAGGGGCTAGCTTTGGGCCTATTTGCAGTTGTAGACAGAGGACTGAGGATCCTAAAACTAATTCTAATGTCCTAAAGATTGTTTTAGATTTTGATTTTGATTTTAAGTTTGGATGCAAAGCTAGACATGGTTGTAACACAAACACAAAGCAAGATTGGTGCCTATCCAGGGCCTGGAGTCAGTAGACATACACCTGTGAATGATATGCATGAACAACTAAAACTGGATTTCAGGGGGATACATATGATACCTGCCTTACAGATAGCTCCCAATACAGAGTGTTAAGCTATCTATACTTATGGCATCCCTATTACAGTATACCCTTCCCAATGTTCAATCTAAAAATAGTTTAATCTACCCCTTGAGCAGAAGTTAAAAGATAAGACATTCAACACAGGAATTCTATGTTCTAGAATCTTAGACATTGCTTAAATATCCAGACTCAGAAGAAAGATACATGCAATACTGGAGACAGAATTAATAAAACACATGCTAACATAGCATTTCTCATATAAAATTAACTATGAAATCAATGGATTCATGTAAAAACGTACAACAAGAGATACATAAACTCACAGGTTTTGCTGTACAGAGCAACCAAATCAGCTGTATTGTATTACAGAGCCAAATGTTCAACTTTCAACAACCAAAACAATGGTAACAGAGTCTGCTTATATCAGCCAGAAAGTGTACCACAGCAATTAATTACAAGGCTTTTACAAAAATCTGCCAGATACAGATCCTTCAAAGGAATGGCGCTCAGAATTTATTGCTACAGAGACAGAAAGTAGACAATGGTGGCCTCAAGCCCTGTGCCACCATCTGGAAGTCCTCATGCCAAAAAATTGGGTACATAACTGTTCAACAACTCGCCCATGCCCCTGCTATAGTCGCCATTGATGGCTCAACCACTCGTGGCCACTTGAAAACCATCGCAACACATCTAAAAATAAATTCCCACCAAAACGCGTTCACCACAGGTTCAAAAAATGCAGGGAGATTAGTCCCACATGCACGGTGAGGAGACTACCTTAGTAGTTTAAAAGCATAGTCACTTGCATAATAGGTGTCAAGCATTTTTGCCACGCTCGACACACGCTCCTTCACCCAAAGCCCATCGCTGAGATCAACACCATCGGCCAAGCCCACGAATCTCCTGCCGACCTCAATTGTCCTACTGACTGCTACATCACAATCCCCTCCATCGGCCAGAGATGCACAATCGGGCCAACTCTTCAGATCTCCATCAATAGTATGAGTCTCTCCGATGACCAGCTCGCACCCTGTTAGCAGTTACCATCCTACCACCATTGGCCAGACCAATATCGTCGGCCAAGCAAAAAACCCCTTGGCCGACACAGCCAATCACGCCGATGAACAACTCCTGAAAGCCTCCAACATCCCCATCAGCCAGAGAAGAACCATCAGCCTAGCCAAAAGCTCCTTCATCGACAGACCAACTCTCACTGATGACCACTCCAAATCCTCATCGGCCTGACACTACCCCATTGGCAGACCCTCCAACCGCTAACCCGATAAGCAACCTTACTCTGATGGCATTCCCCATCGGGGTGACTTCCTTCCATCGGCAAACCATAAAAGACTGTTGCCGATAGAACAACTCCTGCCAATAACATATCGGCTTCCCCCTTCATCGGTCAGACCCTCCACTGTCAGCCTAACGCAATCCATCCTCGCCGACAACACAAGTCACGCTGAAGACCACCTCTGTCGGTGTGACTTACACCGTCGGAGGAACCAAAATCTCCCCAATTGATCACAATAGTCTCGCCGATGCACCAACGAGCTACACTCTGCTCCTCCATCGGCCAGACACACACCAATGACTCCTCATCTGCCAAACCTCTCGTCGTCGGCATAACTCAAAGCACTCAGGCCAACAATACAGCTCTCGCTGATAACATATCCATCAGCCAAACATTGTATATCAGTGAACCCTCCAACGGTTAGCCCGATAGTCCATGTCACACCGAAACCAACCTTGCAAACTGCTAACCTTCCATCAGCCAGAGGGAAATGGTCAGGTCAACACTCCACCGTCCACCTGATGATGACCGTTACGCCGATAAGACCAAAATCATAAGGCTTTGAACCATTGAACCCTGAACGAGTTCAACCCGATGGTTCAAAAGAGAAGTTCAACGCCGATAACACAGATGAACAAAGAATTCACTGACGGGAAAAGATGGAGCCTAAGCCAATGAACCGTTGAACCTTGAACCAAAAGGGTTCAACGCGATGGTTCAAGAAAAATCTGAGTACCCAAAAAGAAGTTTCGCCGATAGAGAAAATCACAGCGATGAACAAGGAAACTTAGGGCCCAAAAAGGAAAAAACCCTCCAACATCCTGCGCTCAGATCCAGACCAAAATTAGTGCTAATACCCTCAATCTTCTCTATATCTCCATATTGGTCCTCTCTCTCTCTAAACCCTAAACCCTACACCCCTAGACCTTAACTTTTAACTATTGCACACACCAAGATACTGAGAGGGGGGCAAATCAGTATCTAAACAACTTTACGTTCTCCAAAGAAAATCAAAACTTAAGTATCGCAACATTAATATAAACATGAAAGAACAACACATGACACATCAACACATGACACCAAATATACATGGAAAACCCAAGAAGGGAAAAACCACGGTGAGGATTAAGTCACATTATATGAAGCTCAAAATTACAACTTTGTTTTAGGGCTACAACCCAAGGAAGCTACTACTCCCTGCTGACTTTGTTTTAGGGCTACAACCCAAGCAAGCTACTACTCCCTAAAGACTTTGTTTTAGGGTCACTCCCAAGGAAGCAACTACTCCCTGAACTGAGAACATACTCAGAAATGATTATAGTATGATAGTCTTTCTACTATCTAAAACTTGACATTGAGGCTCACACCTTTGATGATTACACCTCTACTTCTTCTGATGATTATATCAATTAGGAACACTCTTCACTTCCGTCATGTCACAAAAATGTCTTCAAGATGAATCAGGACAACTTCTAACACTTCTTCTCTTTCTCCTTCAGTTGCACATCACAATGCATATGATATTTGTACTCTGCTATTCACATTTTCATATTTTCATCTTCGTAATCATACCTCATCTAGATCAACTAGGTTCACAATATATACATGATATTACATTGACTACATTATGAGTCAGCCAATACAACAAGAGTATTACACTTTACAAGTTGGCCAGACAACACAACATGAAACATGCATAGGGCAACCCCTATCCTAAACAACATGCTACTCTAGAAGGAACCACATGGTGGTGTTCACCTAGGGTTAGGGTTCTGAATTTGTGTTTGTAGGTTCCTGTGTTTATTCCTTCAAACCCTTAGTGCCTTGGTTTAAATTATTCCTCCACCTACATGCATTGTTTTACCGTTTTTCCCATCACACATGAGCAAAATGCTAAGTTGTATGTGCAAGTGGTTTTGTATGTTGGCGGGCTTGTGAAATCTCAGTCGGCCTCCAAAAAAATGATAAGGAATTGAGTTATATGTATTTTGAATGCATATCGGGCTTACAAGGAAAACTATACAAGGCTGGAATATACATTGTAGATCCCCAAAATATTCACTGCTTGTATATTGAGTCTGCGTGTATTTTTGGTTTGTATGTTCAAACATACAATGGTTAGATACAATGGCAACATGCAAGGAAAAGATACATTGCGGGCATATTCTAGGAAAGATTCCTTGTTTGTATGTGAAAGGGTGAATGCATGTTCAGACATACAAAGGTTGTGTGCAGGGAACAATATACAAGGCAGCAGTATATACAATTGTTGGGGCCCGTAGGTATATACAAACGAGTTTGTATATTCAGCATACAAAGGGAAGGTGTAGAGGTGTTTGCATATATAAGAATTGACATACAAGTAGGATATGTAAGATGGACGTGACCAAAGGAATCGATAGCATTTTGAAATATTTTGAGATTCGCTTTGTATGTTTGGCATTGTATATTCTAAATATACAATCAAATATACAAGGTTGGGCATGCAAATAGGTCAGTGGTGGTCAATGCCAGGAATGGGGCCCACCAGTTGTACATGCATTCGCTTGTATGTTTGCACATACAAGCCAATATACAAAAGAAGATATACAACCCGGACGTAGAGGAGGTATCAAATGCAATGAATGAAATTTGAGGTCCGTGGGTTGTATAAAGTGCTTGTATATGCCGATATACAAGCTGATGTGCAGTGAAGGGATACAAGCCAGACTTCAACAGGAGGTTCATTCTGATGTATAATGATTTAAAGTCTGAGGCTTGTATGTGTGTGTGTTGTATATCGCGGATATATAATGGAAGGAGATGAAAACCAGACCTGAGTAATTTTTCATTTTATTCTAAACTAACATGGGGTCCGCCTTGTTTATTAAGTTGTTGCATGTATATGCATTTTGCATATACAAGGGATTTTACAAGGTGAACAGTGACAACTGTATATGCATCTGTTCTTGCATATACAAGGGCGAAATGGCAAAATGGAGAAGGCGAAAAGTCAGTAATAGGAACATGGAGTACCTACATGGCATGTAATCATTGGTTCTTGGCTTTTCTGCAAGTTTTTGGGCCGTCAGACCTCAACGATGAAATATAGATCGACGGTCAGGTTTTAAACCTTTGGCGATGGATTTTCCTTATGTCTGCAGTCAATTTTGGAGTGGGAAAACTCCATGGGTGCGCTGCTGTGATTTCCAAGGGGAGATGCGGGTAGTTGTACCATTAATGGCAACATACAGAGGCATGGGTCGATGGTTGAACGGCCAACTACCAGGTTTATGATGAAGCTCTTTGAATGGCTGTGCAGATCTCGAGCTCACCTGCCCTCTCCTCTATTTTCCTCTGCTGCCTTTAATATTTTCAGTGCCATTTCTGGTGCAATGTATCTGGCTAGATTTTTGACTTGTGATGTAATTAATTTGTTGGATGTATAGTTTGGCTATATGAGGGGCAAACTGTGTCATTCATTGGTTGTTGAAAACTGGACAACTTTTTGGTGCTGTAATCGGATACAATCTCATTGGTAGCTCTGTTCTGGGTATTTTGTGAGTTTATGAGTTGTATGTTGAATGTCTTATATACAAAATCTATTAGTTTCATGTTGATTTAAATGATTAATGCTTTATAGCCTGTATTTTGTTATTTGTCTCCAAATTGAATGTGTTCTTCTTCTAAATCTAAATATCTAAGGGGTGTTAAAGATCCTAGGATATGGTTTTCCCATGTTGAATGCTTAGTCTTTTACTTCTGCTCAAGGAGTAGATTAAATGTTTTGGGTTAAGTATTAAGAAGAATACATTGCAATAAGGATGTTTGTAAGCAGAAATAACTAAATACTTTATCTTGGGTATTGTCTGTAAGGCAGACATTGCATAATCCCCTTGAAATCTGATTGTTGTTTTAAGTCTGTGATAAACACTCACATATATATGTTTATTGACTCTGAGCCCTGGATAGGCACCGATCTAGTCTTGTATCTTGGTTGCAACCCAAAGTCTCAGTTTGCATCCAAACATAAAATCAAACCCATACTTTAAATACAATCCTTTAGGATATTAGAAGTAGTTTTAGGACCAAAATCCTCTGTCTACAATTGAATATAGGCCCAGAGCTAATCCCTTTGCACTTATTCCATAGTTTTGGTCTACATAAAAGAGGATTTATCTGCTTTGTGTCAACATCCCAGTCATTTCACAGTTGTATTTCATGGATGTTGAGTAGGGAATACCCCCCTTGGTTCTGCATAGCCTAAAGAAGCAGAGGAGATATATATAGAGTCTATCTCCTATACTATTGGCCCTTAGCCCAGTGATCCTATTGATCAATGATGGCTACTTTGTAGGGATAACTGGGAACAAGCATCCAATCGAGAAAAAATACCAACACCACACACCTTGCGGATCCTAGTACATGCTTAGTCCAGACCAAAACACCATTCAAAACATCATTCTTCAAGGAATATCATCCACACATCATACCTATTTGAAATAGGTATCCCTTAAGTAAGAACACATGAAGCTTGTAGTATAACGACCATTTCACCTTGGCGGTACACCTAGAAGATTAACCATTACTTGTGGTACAACAAATCACTAGATACTCTACAAAAGTATGCGTTAATCCTCTCTAAACATGTTCACAAATTTTTGTTGACAAATCTTCACGTCTGGAAGAGTACAGAGCATTCCAACAAGTCTTCATCATCATTTTACTCTGCCAAAACATAGGCCGAAACTCTGTCATTCTTAAATTTCATTGCTAAGGGCATACAGACTTTATGTCTTGGATATAACATCTTCACAACATACTAAAATTAGATTCTAAACTACATGATCATATTTGCAAATGCGGAGGAATGCAGAGCAATTTCCCAAGCAATCTCCTAGGCAGATTTCTATGGTAGAAATTTTCATCACTTTTTGGAGAACAAAACCTACTTGTGTTCTTGTGATAACTCATATAGATATAGAAACACACATTTTAGTGCTTTTAATTCCCATATTAATATATCTTCTTAATTCTTCTAACTCCCATCTTAATATGCCTTCTTTCAATACTTCTAATTCCCATCTTATTGTGTCTTCTTAATGCTTCTAATTCCCATCTTAATATGTCTTCTTGATGCTTCTAATTCCCATATTAATATGACTTCATACTAAACTCTATATTGATCGAGGCATGAAATCCAACCATGGGCTTCAACAACCACATGACATTCAACATGAAATCCAACCATGAACTTTAGCAACCACATTATATCTAACACGACATCCAACCATGAACTTTAGTAACCACATCACATCTAATATCAGAATGCATTAGATAGTCCAAACTAAGTGTTGACATCAATGACAACCACATCACAACCTTTGGTATCATATATGCAACAATTTCCCCCTTTGACATTGATGGAAACACATACCTGCACATTCTCGCCCTTTGACATCAAAGAGAAAGGGAACTTTGTAGGGATAACTGGGAACAAGCATCTAGTCAAGAAAAAGTACCAATAGATTTGGTGACTCTACTGGGGACTACTTTGTGAAAGAACCCTGAGTGTAAAAGAAAACAATTCCTAGTTATAGGTGGCGACTCTGAACCAATCTGCCAACCGGTAAAGTAAAAATTTGTATGCTAGGGAGAAGATCCCTACATAATTCTCTATTTGAAGAATTACCCATAAAAATGATGTACAGGAAAGAAGGGACTGCTCAAGCTAGTCAAGAGGGTTCTCCCAGAAGTAATGATAATATTCAGGACAATCCAGGATCTTCAGAGCGGACAATACCTTATTTTTCAAACACTGAGGCTGAAATCCAGAACGTATATGAAAGACAACAGGGTGGTGGATTGAGAATGAGATCAGAGGTGTTTCAAGAACGCCCTTTCCATGATTCCCCTAATAAATTTGAAGAAGCTAAATCCCCAAGGGATGATAATGATGATCAGAATATAATGAAACCATCCTCTTCTATGCCCAGAGAGGAGGAATTAGCTGAAGAAATCAAGAGCCTGAGGGTAGAATTAGAGTATTTGCATGTAGTAAAAATCAGAGATGACATGAGATAGAAAGTGCAAGCTTTGAGAACTGCTCAGAATGATTCAATTCCTACCCTTGAAAATGCAAATATGCAGAGAAATTAGCAAAGAAATGAAGTCCAGGATCAACATAATGATCAAAGATAGAATGCAAATAATGCAAGGGTACCATTAAATAATGTAAGAAATCAGAATACAAACAAAAATGCCAATGTTAATCAGTTTGGTAGACAGTCGATGCAACTGGACAAATTCAGACAGCTTGTTTTTTAGGGCATTCCTAGTTATCCAAATCCTATTGACAAACATGTGAGGCTGCAAGTGCCTAAATTTTTAGGAAATAATACTGTCTCAGGGGAAGACCATTTAAAATCTTTTCAAAATATCATGGATAATTTTGAGGTTGAGCATGAGAATGTTTTCATGAAATTGTTTATGCAATCCTTGGTTGATGAGGCCAGAGAATGGTACAAAGGTCTGCCTAACAGAAGTGTTTCATCATGGTAGGACTTCAGGAGAATATTCAAAGAACAGTATGGTGACAAAACTGATCCAAGTTTCTTTATTAATGAATTCACTAGCATTACCAAAGGATCAAATGAACAGGTTGCTGATTTCAATGCTAGATTCATGAAGGTATTGAACAAACTACCACATCACCTGAGACCTAATGAACCTATGTGCATAGTGTTGTACATAAATGCTTTTGATGCCAAAACAACTTATGGATTAAGAGACAAGGGTCCTCACAACCTCAAGGATGCTTTCAAAATAGCAACAAATATTGAAAATAATAGAAACGTGTCTGGTAAGACAAATAGAAGAGATGATGTAAAAGTTCTGCAAAATCCAAATACTAAGTCTCAAAGTGTTCAAGGCAATGCATCCACTTCTGAGGATAAATTAGACAAGTTGACAACTATTGTCAAAGACCTTAGTTATTGAATGGCTAAAAATGAAAAGGAGATAGGTCCTGACAGACAGGTTTACCAAAGGCAAGAAAGAAGACCATCATTACATGACATGCCATATCATACCAATTGGCATAATGGTAAACCCATTCTCCCAAACAACAACCCAAATCCAAAGACTCAAAATGTTAAGGAAATGCCTGACCCTTTGAAGAAAGTTGTCAATATGGTTGATGACACCCTATGGTGCATAATATGTCAGATGCCTCACTCACAGTCATAATGTCTGATTGCTCAGTCCTTGTACAACAATGTTGTTGCCTGTGATGAGTGCAATGAGCTGCATTGCATGGAGGATGACAATGCTAATATGCTGTCTACAAATAGGGAGTATCCTTCCCATGATGCTGATGCAAGCACCAATAACGAGATTCAGGTATGCCAGCAGTTTCCATATGATGAAGATGATGAAGATAATTATGCTTATGCTCAGGACTCACACAAGTTTTTGAATAATTTGGGGAGACTGTCTGATGAAGAGATTAGAGCCTTCACAGCTACAGCAGTGGCTCAAGTCAAAAGCAATTACAATCTCTGGGGCAAAGCTCAGGTAAGCAACTCACACCAACCAGAGAATACTTTTGCAAGCCAGCCAGTGCATAGTTATAAAGGAGTTGAGACACAAAAGAAGAAATGGAGCAATAATAAGCAAAATTTTAATCAAAAAACAAGTCATGATTCTCAAGGACCAGAAAATAGAGTTCCCCAGGTTGAGGATCAAAACAAAAACTTTCAGATCAAGAATGACAGTCAGGGAGCCATAAGAATTAAAGCTGGATCATCTCAGGATAAAAATAAAACTGTGGATCAGGCTACAACTATTATACAAAGTTATTCTCCATTTGACATAACTCGGGTCTTGTCCCAGGTAAAGGTTTATGTTCCACTGATGGAGCTGATGAAAGTTGAAGAGTCTAGAAATAAAACACTGTCCCTGATTTCTGGAGTACCCTGCCAAGCCAAGCCTAATATTGAAACTCAGGGTAGGAAACAAGCCCTATGTATTGAAGATGATGAAGTTCTTGAGGTGTATCTGGGGGTGACTATGACTAAATGCCCTTCATAGGTTGAAACATTTTATGTCTCCCTCATCATAAATGGAAAGGTGATTAATAATTGTATGCTTGACTCAGGAGCATCAACGAATATCATGCCTTTGGCTATCATGCAGCAAGCTGGATTAAAAATAGACAAAGTGTGTGGGAAATGCTATGCCATGGATGCTAGAGAAGTACCATTCATTGGAATTATGAAAGATGTGGATTTCAGATTAGCAGCGTATCCTGAAAAAACCTACAAAATGAACATAACAGTTGTTGATATCAAGCCACAATATGGTATGTTATTGTCAAGAAGATGGGCAGCATTGATTGGTGGGAGTATGCAATTAGACCTGTCATATGCTATGATCCCAATGAATGGCAAGGATGTCAAACTGATTAGAGAGGAAAGATCACTAGAAATAATTGAGGACCAAGAGTCAGAGGAGCATATATGTTTTGTGGACACTGACTGTGAAAATTTCAGGGTTGTCTCAGATGTTAAAGAAAGTGAAGAGAGAGATGTTTGCATTCTAGAGCTTGACCAATAGGGTCTTTGGACCATGTATTTTGATGGAGCTTGTTCGAAGGAAGGATCTGGTGTTGGAATTGTATTTCTGTCTCCAACTGGTAAGCTTCTAAAATTCTCATTCTTGCTGAAGTTTCCCTGTACAAATAATATTGTAGAGTATGAAGCTCTGTTGTTAGGATTGAATGTTGCTTTGAAGCATGGAATCAAGATGCTCAAAGTATTTGGGGATTCAGAGTTAGTTGTTTCCCAAGTCAGAGATAAGTATGCATCAAAAAATAAGAGGTTAAAATAGTATAAGCATGTTGTTTGGGATACAATTGAATTGTTTGATGCATTTTCAATAAATTGGATAGAGAGATCAAAAAATGTCATGGCAGATTTTCTAGCTAATATAGCCATAAGGGAAGATGATGTTACTCTATTAGATGTTACAAATGTTGAGGTCAAACTTAGACCTACAGTGCCAGATAATTCATGCAGCTGGCAAGTGTTTGATGATGACAAGGATTTACTGAGATTTCTACATTGCATTGATGAGTATGAGAACCAGGAAATGGATTTTCAGAATTTTGTAGAGGTTGTAGATGGAAAAGAAACTCTCTTAGGAAAAGAGGTAATTCAACTCAAGACAAATAAAATCCCTAGAGGGCTAGTCGCTTTAGAGAGAGCTTTTGACAATAGGGACCAATTTTTTACAAAGGCATCTCTGACAAACAAGAATGATTTGGAGGAGATAAACTTGGGGACATCTCATGCCCCCAAGAAGGTATACATTGGCAAACAACTTAAGCCACATATCAGAACTATGTTGATTGCGTTACTGAGAAAGTATAAGCATGTCTTTGCCTGGTCATATGAGGACTTAAAGGCTTATAGAGAGGATTTATTTCAGCGTGAAATCCCTTTGAAGCCTAGAGCTAAACCATTTAGACAAAAAAGAGACCTATCAACCCAACTTTAGCTCCTAAAATGCAAGAAGAACTTATGAAGCTTAGGGAGGCTGGAATAATTATGCCCATCAGACACTCATCTTGGGTGTCCAATCTTGTCCCAGTCAAAAATAAAAATGGTGACATAAGGCTTTGTGTGGACTTTAGAAATTGCAATGTATCTTCTTTGAAGGATAATTATCCATTGCCAAACATGGAAGCCATGTTGCAGAAGGTGACTGGCTGTGAACTTTTATCCATGATGGATGGATTTTCAAGGTATAATCAAGTGAAAGTAAAAGAATCAGAACAATTCAAGACTGCTTTCACCACTCCATGGGGAACCTATGTATATGTGAGAATGCCATTTGGACTGGCAAATGCAGGAGCTACATTTCAAAGGGCAATGGATGTTGCCTTTGCAAGATTGATTGACTCAATCTTAGCTGTGTATCAAGATGATTTGACTACCTTTTCAAAAAAGGAGGAGCAACATTGTATGCACTTAGAGAAAATATTTATTAGAGCATTGGAATATGGCATCTCACTCAACCCAAAGAAATGTTCTTTTGAGGTAGTGGAAGGAAAATTGCTTGGTCACATTGTTTCCAAGGATGGAGTCAGGATTGATCCTGAAAGGGTGGCTGCAATTTACAAAATTTAGATCCCTAGAATAGTGAAATGTGTTCAGTCCTTCTTTGGACAAATTAATTTTGTTAGGAGATTTGTTCCTAATTTTACAGAGACCACAAAAGATATCTCCAACATGTTGAAGAAAGGTGCAACTGTCGAATGGGAAGATGAAGCAACTAAATCATTCCAGAACATAAAAAAGGCTATAAAGATGGCTCCTGTACTAAAATCTCCTAATTTTTCTAAGCCATTTCAGTTGTTCTCATTTGCTTCTTTCCATACTATTGCTGCATGTTTATTGCAGAAAAATGCAGAAGGTTTTGAACAACCTATAGCTTTCTTTAGCAGGTCATTACAAGCTGCTGAGTTGAAGTATGACATCATGGAGAAATAGGCATATGCACTAGTTAGAGCAGTCAAGAGCTTCAGGACATATTTGGTAGGCTCTCAAATAGTTGCATATGTACCTCATGCAGCAGTCAAGGATATCTATACTCAGCAGGAGGTAACTAGAAGAAGATGTAGATGGATAAACAAATTGTAAGAGTTCAATATTGAAATACAGATCACAAAATTGGTAAGAGGACAAGGTTTGGAAAAATTGATGACACAGTCAAACCTAGAGGAATGCCAAGTGAATGTAGTGCATAATGAAATTATAAATATGTCAGAATCTAAATGGTATAAGGACATAGTACATTATTTGCAAGATTTGAACTGTCCTTCCCATCTCAGTGACAATCAGAAGAGAACCTTGAAGCTACCGTGGGCTATTAAATACATCATCGTTCAAGGAGAGTTGTATTGGAAGAATCCTGATGGTGTATTACTTAGGTATATAGATGAGAATCAGGCTAAGGATATTTTAAGTGATATGCATAGTGGAGTGTGTGGTGGACACTACATTGCCCAGACAATAGCCCACAAAATTCTCAGAGCAGGTTATTGGTGGCCAACTCTTTTCTCAGATGCACACAGAATGATAAGAAAATGTGATCCTTGCCAAAGGTTCTCAGGAAAATTGAAATATGAAGGTACATTGCCCCTTAAGGCTATAACTATAGAAGCTCCATTTCAGCAATGGGGAATTGATTTTATAGGGGAAATCTCAAAAAAATCAAGTGGAGGACATAGTTGGATTTTGGTTGCTACTGATTACTTCACTAAATGGATTGAAGCCATTCCAACTAAAAAAGATACAAGCAAAGTGGTGATGGATTTCATTCTAGAAAATATTATTATCAGATTTGGAGTACTAGCCAAAGTGGTTACAGATAATGCAATGTGCTTCAGGTGAATTTATTGATTTTTGCAATAATTATGGAATAAATTTGTTACATGCATTACCATATCATCCACATGGAAATGGTCAAGCAGAGTCAAGAAACAAAAGCCTCATGAAAACTATCAAAAGAATGGTAGGAAAAAAGAAAAGGGCTTCGGATTCAAAGCTAAAAATGGCATTGTGGGCTGACAGAGTAATAGTGAAGAAAGCAACTGGAAGGTCACCTTTTGAATTAGTATATGGTACATCAGCTACATTGCCTATGAACAACCTCCTACCACTTTATAAATTCATACAAGAAAATGAGGAGGAGATTGAGGACTCAATGACTGAAAGAATAAATCAGCTGGTTGCACTGGATGAAATGAGGAGGGAGGCACAAAAAACAAACATCAAAAGGCAACAAAAGGTAAAATATCTATTTCATAAAAGGGCTATAGAAAGAAAGTTTTGGATAGGTGATTTGGTCCTTGTATGGAATGCAAGAAACCAGGATAAGGGCAAGCATGGTAAATTTGAGCCCTTATGGGTGGGCCCGTACCAAATCAGTGACACTCATGGAGAGGATTCTTATTTTCTCCAAGCCTTAGGTGGTGAATTGCTGGAAGTACCTGTGCATGGTCAGTTCCTAAAACCCTACTTCTCATAAATGCTTATCTTGTGTGCACACTATAAACTAGATGTAAATATTTTGTACATGCCTTGTATAGTCGGTCGTGTTTCAAGTTTTGTGTTTTGTCTGGTCTACCCCAGAGTTGCTTAGTTCTCGTTGCAGTCTTGCATCTGCATGTCCCCAGTCGGAGCCACTGGTGGTGTTCACCTAGGGTTAGGGTTCTGAATTTGTGTTTGCAGGTTCCTGTGTTTATTCCTTCAAACCCTTAGTGCCTTGGTTTAAATTATTCCTCCACCTACATGCATTATTTTACCATTTTTCCTATCGCACATGAGCAAAATGCTAAGTTGTATGTGCAAGTGGTTTTGTATGTTGGCGGGCTTGTGAAATCTTAGTCGGCCTCCAAAAAATGATAAGGAATTGAGTTATATGTATTTTGAATGCATATCGGGCTTACAAGGAAAAATATACAAGGCTAGAATATACATTGCAGATCCCCGAAATATTCGCTGCTTGTATATCAGGTTTGCGTGTATTTTTGGTTTGTATGTTCAGACATACAATGGTTAGATACAATGGCAACATGCAAGGAAAAGATACATTGTGGGTATATTCCAGGAAAGATTCCTTGTTTGTATGTGAAAGGGTGAATGCATGTTCGGACATACAAAGGTCGTGTGCAGGGAACAATATACAAGGCAGCAAGATATACAATTGCTGGGGTCCGCAGTTATATACAAACAAGTTTGTATATTCAACATACAAAGGGAAAGTGTAGAGGTGTTTGCATATACAAGGATTGACATACAAGCAGGATATGCAATATGGACGTGACCAAAGGAATCGATAGCATTTTGAAATATTTTGAGATTCACTTTGTATGTTTGGGATTGTATATTCTAAATATACAATCGAATATACAAGGTTGGGCATGCAAACAGGTCAGCAGCGGTCAACGTCAGGAATGGGGCCCGCCAGTTGTATGTGCATTCGCTTGTATGTTTGCACATACAAGCCAATATACAAAAGAAGATATACAACCCGGACGCAGAGGAGGTATCAAATGGAGTGAATGAAATTTGAGGTCCGTGGGTTGTATAAAGTGCTTGTATATGCCGATATACAAGCCGATGTGTAGTGAATAGATACAAGTCAGAATTCAACAGGAGGTTCATTCTGATGCATAATGATTTAAAGTCCGCAGCTTGTATGTGTGTGTGTTGTATATCGCGGATATACAATGGAAGGAGATGCAAGCCGGACCCGAGTAATTTTTCATTTTATTCTAAACTGACATGGGGTCCGCCTTCTATATTAAGTTGTTGCATGTATATGCATTTTGCATATACAAGGGATTTTACAAGGTGAATAGTGACGATTGTATATGCATCCGTTCTTGCATATAGAAGGGCGAAATGGCAAAATGGAGAAGGCAAAAAGTCAGTGATAGGAACATGGAGTGCCTACATGGCACGTAATCATTGGTTCTTGGCTTTTCTGTAAGTTTTTGGGCTGTCAAACCTCAGCGATTAAATATAGATCGACGGTCAGGTTTTAAACCTTTGGTGATGGATTTTCCTTGTGTCTGCAGTCAATTTTTGAGTGAGAAAACTCCATGGGTGCATTGCTATGATTTCCAAGGGGAGCTGCGGGTAGTTGTGCCATTAATGGCAACATATAGAGGCATGGGCCAATGGTTGAATGGCCAACTACCAGGTTTATGATGAAGATCTTTGAACGGCGGTGCAAATCCTGAGCTCACCTTCCCTCTCCTCTATTTTCCTCTACTGCCTTCAATATTTTGGGTGCCATTTCTGGTGCAATGTATCTGGTAGGATTTTTGACTTGTGATGTAATTAATTTGTTGGATGTATAGTTTGGCTATATGAGGGGCAAACTGTGTCATTCATTGGTTGTTGAAAACTGGACAACTTTTTGGTGCTGTAATCAGATACAATCTCATTAGTAGCTCTATTCTGGGTATTTTGTGAGTTTATGAGTTGTATGTTGAATGTCTTATATACAGAATCTATCAGTTTCATGTTGATTTAAATGAGTAATGCTTTATAGCGTGTATTCTCGTATTTGTCTCTAAATTGAATGTGTTCTTCTTCTGAATTTGAATATCTAAGGGGTGTTAAAGATTCTAGGATATGGTTTTCCCATGTTGAATGCTTAGTCTTTTACTTCTACTCAAGGAGTAGATTAAATGTTTTGGGTTAAGTATTGAGAAGAATACATTGCAATAAGGATGTTTGTAAGTAGAAATAACTAAATACTTTATCTTGGGTATTGTCTGTAAGGCAGACATTGCATGATCCTCTTGAAATCTAATTGTTGTTTTAAGTCTATGATAAACACTCACATATATATGTCTATTGACTTTGATCCCTGGATAGGCACCGATCTGGTCTTGTATCTTGGTTGCGACCCAAAGTCTCATTTTTGCATCCAAACATAAAATCAAACCCATACTTTAAATACAAACCTTTAGGATATTAGAAGTAGTTTTAGGACCAAAATCCTTTATCTACAACTGAATATAGGCCCAGAGCTAGCCCCTTTACACTTATTCCACAGTTTTGGTCTACATAAAAGAGGATTTATCTGCTTTGTGTCAACATCCCAGTCATTTCATAGTTGTATTTCATGGATGTTGAGTAGGGAATACCCCCCTTGGTTCTGCAGAGCCTAAAGAAGAAGAGGAGATATTTATAGAGTCTATCTCCTGTACTGTTGGCCCCTGGCCCGGTGATCCTATTGATCAATGATGGCTACTTTGTAGGGATAACTGGGAACAAGCATCCAGTCGGGAAAAAATACCAAAACCACACACCTTGCGGATCCTAGTACATGCTTAGTCCAGACCAAAACACCATTCAAAACATCATTCTTCAAGGAATATCATCCACACATCACACCTATTTGAAATAGGTATCCCTTAAGTAAGAACACATGAAGCTTGTAGCATAGTGACCATTTCACCTTGGTGGTACACCTAGAAGATTAACCATTACTTGTGGTACAACAAATCACTAGATACTCTACAAAAGTATGCATTGGTCCTCTCTAAACATGTTCACAAATTTTTGTTGACAAATCTTCACATCTGGAAGAGTACAGAGCATTCCAACAAGTCTTCATCATCATTTTACTCTGCCAAAACATAGGCTGAAACTCTGTCATTCATAAATTTCATTGCTAAGGGCATACAGACTTTATCTCTTGGATATAACATCTTCACAACATACTAAAATTTGATTCTGAACTGCATGATCATATTTGCAAATGCGGAGGAATGCAGAGCAATTTCCCAAGCAATATCCTAGGCAGATTTCTATGGTAGAAGTCTTCATCACTTTTTGGAGAACAAAACCTACTTGTGTTCTTGTGATAGCTCATATAGATATAGAAACATACATTTTAGTGCTTTTAATTCCCATATTAATATATCTTCTTAATGCTTCTAACTCCCATCTTAATATGCCTTCTTTCAATACTTCTAATTCCCATCTTATTGTGTCTTCTTAATGCTTCTAATTCCCATCTTAATATGTCTTCTTGAAACTTCTAATTCCCATATTAATATGACTTCATACTCAACTCTATATTGACTGAGGCATGAAATCCAACCATGGGCTTCAACAACCACATGACATTCAACATGAAATCCAACCATGAACTTTAGCAACCACATTATATCTAACATGACATCCAACCATGAACTTCAGTAACCACATCACATCCAATATCAGAATGCATCAGATAGTCCAAATTGAGTGTTGACATCAATGACAACCACATCACAACCTTTGGTATCATATATGCAACAATCTCCCCCTTTGACATTGATGGAAACACATACCTGCACATTCTCGCCCTTTGACATCAAGGACAAAGGGAAATTACTTCTCCTTAGGGCACAAACTCACTAGGGTGCACATTTTCTCTTTCTCTCTCCCTTCTTCATTCCTCCCTCTGTCAGCAACCACAACTACCTACTCCCCCTGAGAGGTATCCACCATCAGTCTAGGAAAATAATTTATCATGAACTCCCCCTAGATAGATGTACCACTATGCATCTAGAAAGAGGAAGGAGCGGCAATAATTACCCCTAACCTCTATCAGAGATTCTCAAAAGTGTCCTTTACAAGAGCCTCTGTGAAAATGCCTACAACCTGATCCTTTGTTGGATCATATTCCAACCTTACTTCCTTATCTACAACCTTCTCTCTCAAAAAGTGATAATTGATTGCTATATGCTTGGTTCTAGAATGCATCATTGGATTCTTGAAAATATTGATAGCACTTGTATTATGACACAAAATAAGAATAGGTTCATCATACAGTACCTTGATATCCTTCAAGGTTTGTTTCATCCACAATACTTATGTACAACATGATGTTGCTGCAATATACTCTATCTCTGTAGTTGATAATGACACTAAATCTTTCTTCTTACTCTACCATGAAACCAATCTACTCTCTAAAAAGAAAGCACCACCACTTGTACTTCTTCTTGTTAGATTTAGGGCACACAACTGAGAGGGGGGGTGAATCAGTTGTGCAAAACTTTCTCTAATTTACACACTTAAATCTCCTTGATGATTAGCAGTATATTAAACATGGAACATAATGTATTCAAATCAAAAGCAGAAACTCATCAACACATAAGACACCAAGATTTTGACGTGGAAAGCTCGGTTAAGGGAAAAACCACGAGGTGATTAACCCAAGATTGTATTCTATGTTAGAAGAATAGAAAGAATAAAATAGCACATGCCAATTAGGTCTCACTGCCTGAGCACACTTCTCACAAGAGGCTCACTGCCTACAAGAGACACACTGTCTACAAAGAAATAAGTATCACCTTCATGAACTAGAGAATAGCATCTTCACCATGCTTGAATTAGTTCCATTTAAGTCCAATACTTCTGCTCTGCCTTTCACACTCCTCTTCTCTACCACATTCTCATACCAACAAGACTCACTTCAGAATGACTTCACAATCCCTTATTTATACAAGGCATCGACTTAGGAACAATCATCTAAGTCAGAAAACACCTACAAGAACATCCACAAGACGTGTAATACATCCGGTCGGCTAGTCTCAGGAAGAACACCAATATCCGGTGGTTATTCTTCAAATGCAAACTCTAACTTCAATGCGGACCACCAAAATGAACTGGACATGATCCAAAGATCACCACAACCTTTTCTAAATCACCAAGAACATCTGCACTTCATCTGCTTACTGGAATTCTTCTCTCCTTCATCCAGAACTTCAAGAACACAGTCTGTCATCATTGTCACAAAGGAATAGGATCTTCTGGACCTTCAAACCATGAACCAATCAGGTTGACACTTCACAAGGGCTTCCTCAACACTCCCTCAAATCCGTAGAATGGGATAATGCATTTCTAGATCTCACCAGACCTATCTGTGTCACTCTGTCACCTCTGAACACCTGCCGGAACCAGTTCTACTTGAGTGACCATAACTTCTTGAGATCATCATGCAGACCTCTAAAAACTTGACTAGATCATCTCAAGACTCATATATATAAACCCTTTAAACCGCATCCTCTGATCCTCAACCTATCTTGGACTTTTACCTTGTTTTCATCACTGTTCTTCACTGTTCCTAATTAAGACTGATTTTCTCAATATCCTCAGCACACAGCTCATCCAATCCTTCTCATTAATGCAACATGAGTATGTTGACATCAATGACAACACCGGTTGGACCCATACTTGCAATAGTCTCCCCCTTTGTCATTGATGGCAACATATGATGTGAAAAACCATCAAGACAAGAAATTCTCCTTACTGTCACAACTCCCCCTATCAACAACAACTATTCACATGTCTTCTCTTTCTTTACTACTCCCCCTTTGATCATAAACCACTTGTTTTTCACATGTCTTCTCTCCCCCTTTGACATCAATGGCAAAGGGCTCATACTTGCAACTCCAATACTTCAGAATCATACCTGCTGCTCCCCCTGAGTAGCCGCTCCCCATCATCAATCCAGATCACAAGATATGACTGTGATATCCACCGAACTGATGCACATCAGTGCATCCTAGTTCATCATCGGAGGGGTAATAACCCCTAACTTCTCCCTGAGATACTCAAAAGAGTCCTTGGGAAGAGGTTTAGTAAAGATATCTGCAATCTGATCCTTGGAGGGCACAAACTCTAGTCTGACTTCATCCTTGTTCATTTGCTCTCTCAGAAAGTGAAACTTGATAGATATATGCTTAGTCTTAGAATGCAACACCGGATTCTTAGAAATATTTATTGCACTTGAATTATCACAGAAGATTGTGATAGGCTCCTCATACTCTACTTTAATTTCTCTTAGCATCTGCTTCATCCACAAAACTTGAGTGCAACTACCTGCTGCTACAATGTATTCTTCTTCAGTTGTAGACAGAGATATTGCCTCTTGTTTCTTTCTTAGCCAAGAAACCAATCTCTTTCCCAAAAAGAATGCTCCACCACTGGTACTCTTTTGGTCATCCACATCCCCTGCCCAATCTGCATCTGTATATGCATGAAGAGAGAAATCATGATCTCTAGGATACCAAAAACCATACTCAATTGTCCCTTTCAGATATCTAAAAATCCTCTTGATTGCCATGACATGAGATTCTTTGGGATCAGCCTAGAATCTAGCAACAAGACCAAGAGCCTGCATTATATCTGGTCTAGTTTGAGTGAGATACAACAATCCTCCAATCATTGATCTGTACTTTGTCTGGTCCACCTTAAGAGAGTCATCATCTTTACTCAACTTACATCCGGTTGCCATGGGAGTATTCATTGGCTTTGAATCTTCCATCCCAAATTTTCTCAACAATTCTTTCACATATTTGGTCTGAGAAATGAAGATTCCTTTCTTTGTTTAAGTAATTTGCAGACCCAAGAAGAAATTCATTTCACCAAGCATAGACATCTCAAACTCACTTTTCATTTGATTTGCAAAAGTTTTACACATACTATCTCTTCCTCCAAAGATGATATCATCAACAAATACTTCAACAATCAAGATGTTTTCATGATCAATTTTGAAATATAAGTTATTATCAGTAGTACCTTTGTTGAAACCAATCTTCTAAAGATGTTTGTCCAATCTTTCATACTAGGCTCTTGGGGCTTGCTTTAGTCCATACAGTGCCTTCTTCAACTTGAAGACCATATTACCTTGCTCAGATAATTGAAATACATCCAGTTGTTCAATGTACACTTCTTCTTCTAAGTCACCATTCAAGAAGGCAGACTTGACATCCATCTGATACACCTTGAAATCCTTGAAGGCAGCAAATGCAAGAAATAATCTGACTGCTTCAATTCTTGCCACTAGAGCAAAAGTTTCTTCAAAATCAATTCCTTCTATTTGAGAGTAGCCCTTGCAGACCAATCTGGCTTTATTTCTAATTACTTCACCAACTTCATTTAGTTTGTTCTGGAAGACCCATTTGGTTCCAATCACATTCTTGTTTCTAGGTCTAGGAACAAGATCCCAAGTGTGATTTTTCTCAATTTGCATCAACTCTTCCTCCATTGCTTTGGTCTAGTTTTCATCATTGCAGGCTTTATTTATTGTCTTAGGTTTAATCTTTGAAATTAGACAATATTCATATGAATTTTGAGCAATTTTCCTTCTAGTTTGCACACCTTTGCTTTTGTCACCTATGATCTGATCTTCAGAGTGGTTTAGTCTTACATACCTTGAAACTTTGGGAGTTTCTTGCACATTTCTTCTTGATTAGGCTCATTCAGACCTATCTCTTCTTCCTGATTTACTGGATCAGTTTGAATCTGACTTTCAGAAGAGGATTGAACTCCTTGAACCAGAACACCATTCTGATCATCTTCATCATATTCATAAAACCTTGAGGGTTTCTCTATTTCCTCACCAACCTTCACATTTTTAATTTCTATCATCTTTCTTAGTCTCTTGTTATAACACCAGTATGCTTTGCTTTGAGTAGAGTAACCTAAGAATATTCCTTCATCACTTCTAGCATCAAACTTGCCTAGATCTTCATCTCTTTTGATGTAACATTTGCTACCAAAGACTCTGAAATATCTTACAGTAGGAGTAATGCCAAACTAGAGTTCATAAGGGGTCTTACCAGTATTGCTTCTAATTTGAACTCGATTGAGAGTATAGACTGCAGTGCTGACAGCTTCTCTCCAATAGATATGAGGAACATTAACTTCCATCATCATGGTCCTAGAAGCTTCCTGTATGGTCCGGTTCTTTCTTTCCACTACTCCATTTTGCTGTGGAGTCATAGGAGCAGACAATTGTCTCTTTATTCCATATTTCTCACAGAACTCTATGAACTCACCCGATGTGAATTCTCCACCTTTATCAGACCTCAGACATTTCAACTTCAATCTGGTTTCATTCTCTACCATAGCCTTGAATATTTTGAATTTCTCAAAAGCTTCTGATTTCTCTTTTAGAAAAGTTACCCACATCATCCAGGAATAGTCATCAATTAGCAGCATGAAGTATCTATCACCTTGAATACTCCTAGTTCTTGCCGGACCATAAAGATTAGTGTGAACTAAGTCCAATAATCCAGTAGAAGACAGTTCCTTGCTTTTGAATGTGACTCTGCTCAGCTTACCCAACTGACATTCTTTGCACAATTTGTTAGTAGGTTTCACCATTTTTGGAAGATCTCTTATAGCCTGAGTAGTGCTTATCTTGATGATATTATCAAAATTCACATGACACATCCTTCTATGCCATAACCAACTCTAATCAACTTGAACAAATAAGCAGTTTTTACCAATACCAACCAAGTGGAAGATATTACCTTTAGTTTGAGCACTAGATGCAATCTTTGTTCTAGAACTTTCAAAGATTTTGCATTTTCTATCCTTGAATCGGAGATCATAGCCTTTGTCCACCAATTGTCCAACACTGAGAAGATTGTGCTTTAAACCTTCAACATACAGTACATTACCAATTTTGTTTCTTCCATCAAAAGAAATAGTTCCTCTTCCTCTGATTCTACCAGCAGAATTATCACCAAACTTCACCACTCCTCCTTCATACCTTTCCAAATCTATGAACTTATTTTTTTCACCTGTCATATGGTGAGAGCAACCACTGTCAATGACCCAATCATCCTTTTCTTCAACTTGGGCAGCCAGAGCTCTTTCTAGAACTTTATGATTGACAGATATAGAGGATATTGGTTCTTCTTCCTTGATGGCAATAAACACCCATTCATTTCCTGATTTGTTTCCAGTCTCTGATTCATCATTTGTTACTCCTTCATTATCATCTTCTTCATGAACATAGTAACAATTCTTTTGGAACCTTGATCTATTAGGATTTGGCTTTGAAAATCTTTCTCGACATCTTGAGGCAAAATGATGAATCTTATTGCAGTTAAAACACTTAAAAGGTAATTTTCCTTCATACTTACCGGATCCTCTTGGCAGTCTCTTTGCAAAGAGGGCTTCAAGTTGAGCAGTTTCTACTTCTTCTTCTAGGTCTTTTCTTTCTTTTTCATACCATGACAGTTTCCTTGATGAGTTCTCTCTCGGATCAAATCTTTGTTTACCTTTCATAGAGGTACTAGCTTTAAATGCAGATTCAGTCTTGGGGGGATCATCTCCAAACTCGGTCATTTCAAATGCAGCCAATTTGCCAGCCAATTGGTCTCTTGTGATAGTTGTATGGGCTTTGAATTCATCAATGACAACAACTTTGATTTTGTAAGAGGCAAGAAGGGATCTGAGAATTTTGCCAACAATTTCATTTTCATCCAAGACTCCACCAACATTTCTAATTCCACAAACCAGCTCATTCACTCTTGGCATAAAAGTGGTAATAGTTTCATCATCTCTCATCTTCAGTTTTTCAAATTTGCCTTTTAAACTCTGTAACCTTGCACATTTAACATACTGGTCTCCTTCATGCAAAAGTTCTAGTTTATTCCATATCTCATAAGCAGTTGGTAGGTCAATAACATTTGAGATCTCTAAGTTAGATAATGCACTTAGAAGAGCCTCTTTGGTCCGCAGATTGTTTTCAGCATCTGTGATTTCATTTAGGGTTGTCGAACCACCCTGTGGAGGTACATACGCTTTTGTAACCATGGACCAATATGCCATTCCCATACATTGCAAGTGACATTTCATGCGACCTTTCCAAAGAGCAAAGTTGGTTCCATCAAACTTCGGACTATCCTTCTTGTAAGATGACATCCTGGATCTCCTCAAGCGGTTAAGCTCCTTTTAGAGGAACTTGGCTCTGATACCAATTGTTAGACTTAGGGCACACAACTGAGAGGGGGGGTGAATCAATTGTGCAAAACTTTCTCTAATTTACACACTTAAATCTCCTTGATGATTAGCAGTATATTAAACATGGAACATAATGCATTCAAATCAAAAGCAGAAACTCATCAACACATAAGACACCAAGATTTTGATGTGGAAAGCCCGGTTAAGGAAAAAACCACAGGGTGATTAACCCAAGATTGTATTCTCTATTAGAAGAATAGAAAGAACAAAATGGCACATGCCAATTAGGGCTCACTACCCGAGCACACTTCTCACAAGAGGCTCACTGCCTACAAGAGACACACTATCTACAAAGAAATAAGTATCACCTTCATGAACTAGAGAATAGCATCTTCACCATGCATGAATCAATTCCATTTAAGTCCAATACTTATGCTCTACCTTTCGCACTCCTCTTCTCTACCACATTCTCATACCAACAAGACTCACTTCAGAATGACTTCACAATCCCTTATTTATACAAGGCATTGACTTAGGAACAATCATCTAAGTTAGCAAACACCTACAAGAACATCTGCAAGACATGTAATACATCTGATTGGCCAGTCTCAGGAAGAACACCAATATCTGGTGGTTATTCTTCAAATGCAAACTCTAGCTTCAATGTGGACCACCAAAATGAACTAGACATGATCCAAAGATCACCACAACCTTTTCTGAATCACCAAGAACATCCGCACTTCATGTGCTTACTAGAATTCTTCTCTCCTTCATCTGAAACTTCAAGAACATAGTCTATCATCATTGTCACAAAGGAATAGGATCTTCCAGACCTTCAAACCATGAACCAATCAAGTTGACACTTCATAAGGGCTTCCTCAACACTCCCTCAAATCTGCAGAATGGGATAATGCATTTTTGGGTCTCACCGGAACTATCTGTGTCACTTTGTCATCTTTGAACACCTGCCATAACTGGTTCTACTTGAGTGACCATAACTTATTCAGATCATCATGCAAACCTCTGAAAACTTGACTGGATCATCTCAAGACTCATATATACAAACCCTTTAAACCGCATCCTCTGATCCTCAACCTATCTTGGACTTTTACCTTGTTGTCATCACTGTTCTTCACTGTTCCTAATTGAGACTAATTTTCTCAATATCCTCAGCACATAGCTCATCCAATCCTTCTCATTAATGCAATGAGTATGTTGACATCAATGACAACACCGGTTGGACCCATACTTGCAACACTTCTATCATCAACATAACCAACCCAATCAGCATTAGTGTAGGCACTCAGATCTTGAAGTCATTACCTCTTTGATACCATAAGCCATAATCTGGAGTTCCCTTCAAGTATCTAAATATTCTTTTCACTACCTTCTCATGTGTTTGCTTGGGATTAGCTTGATATCTGGTAACCACACATATTGTATGCATGATATCAGGTCTAGAAGAAGTCAAGTAAAACAATCCTCCAATCATAGATCTATAGGAAGTCTGATCAACCTCTGGAGACTCATCATCCTTGCTCAAGTGGAATCCAGTGACCATGGGAGTACTCAATGGTTTAGAGTCCTCCATACCAAATTTATTCAACATCTCTTTGACATACTTAGCTTGAGAAATGAAGATATCATCATCTAGCTGAGCAATTTGAAGCCAAGGAAGAAAGACATCTCACCAATCATAGACATCTCAAATTATTTTTACATCTCCTCTGCAAACCTCTTACACATATCATCATCTCCACTGAAGCATCTGATGTCATCAACATACAATGCAACTATCAATATCATATCTCCTTCTTCCTTGATGTAAATATTGCTATTTGTAGTACCTTTCATGAAGCCTTATTGAAGTAAGTACTATCCAACTTAGAATACCAAGCTCTAGGTGCTTTCTTGGGGCCATACAAAGCTTTCTTGAGACTGCACACCATGTTTGTATCTTTTGATATCTGAAAACGATCTAGTTTCTCAATATAGACTTCCTCCTCTAGATCACCATTCAAAAATGCTGACTTGACATCCATCTCATAGACCTTAAAGTTCTTGTGAGCAGGTAGAGAAAGAAACATCTTGATTACATCCATCCTAGCTACCAGAGCATAGGTCTCCTCAAAGTCAACGATTTCAACTTGTGAATATCCTTTACACGCCAATCTTTCTTTGTTCCTTAAACTTCACTTTCTTCATTCAACTTGTTCCGAAACACCCACTCTGTTCCTGTAACATTCTTATTGGCTGGTCTAGGAACAAATTCCCATGTCTGATTCTTCTCAATCTGATTCAATTCTTCTTTCATTGCCTTTATCCATCCATCATCCTTGCTAGCAGCAACAAAGGTTTTGGGCTCTACTTTTGATAATAAACAAAAATTTACTTGGTCATGTGCCTTAGAAAATCTTCTCCTGGTCTGTACACCTTCATTCTTATCTGTAATGATCTAATTAGCTGAATGATTATTTTGAACATACTTTGTTAGAGTCTTAGGTATTTGTTCAGATTATTGTTTCTTCTCTTATTTCTCTTCTTCTTCATCTTCGATGCATGGAAAGATATTAGATCTAGAGTCCTCTGATTCTTCTGAGATCTGATATAGGTCTTCATCTACTTTGACATTTGTGCTTTCAACCATCTTCCCCAATCTCTTTTTGTAGCATCTATAGGCTTTTCTTCTGGTTGAGTAACAAGAAAGATCCTTTCATCACTTCTTGAATCAAACTTTCCTAGGTCTTCTTCATCTCTTATGATATAGCATTTGCTGCCAAAGATCCTAAAGTATTTGATAGTGGGAGGTCTTCCATACCATAGCTCATAAGGGGTCTTAGTGCTATTGACCCTTAATTGTACTCTATTAGTCAGATAGACAACAGTGTGAACTACTTCCTTCCAGTACATGTCAGGTAGATCTGTATCCTTCAACATTTCCCTAGCCATCTCTTGCATAGTCCTATTCTTCCTTTCTACTAACCCATTTTGCTGAGGGGTCCTAGGAGCTAACAGATGTCTCCTAATACTATGACATTCACAAAACTTATCAAATTCATTTGAAGTAAACTCACCTCCTCTATTAGACCTTAAAAATTTGATCTTAGTATCCATTTCATTCTCAACCATAGCTTTGAAAACCTTACACTTATCAAAGGAATTTGATTTTTCTCTTAAGAAAACCCAAGTCATTCTAGAATAATCAACAATAAGTAACATGAAATACCTTTCACCTTGTTGACTCTTTACTCTTGTAGGGTCACATAGGTCAGTATGAATCAACTCCAATGGAATTGAAGAAGAGTAATCCTTGCTCTTGAAACTTGTCTTTGTCTGCTTTCCCATTTGACATTCCTTGCATAATGTGTTTGCAGGCTTGGTTATCTTGGGCATGTCTCTCACCGCATAAATAAAGTTGATCTTTACCATGTTGTCAAAGTTGTTGTGTCCCATTCCACTTGTTCCATAGCCAACACTCATTGGATTGATCCAATAAGCATGTTATTCCATTCACCTCCATCAGATGATATATATCACCATATGACTTGATGCCTTCTGCAACAAGTTTTTCAGACCGTGCCTTCCTTATTTCATAACCTTTGGCATGAAAGGTTAGATTGTATCCTTTACTGTACATCTGACTGACACTAAGAAGATTATGCTTTATTCCTTTGACATAGATGACATCCTTAGTCCTATTCTTCCCATCAATGGTTATAGCACCCTTTCCATAGATTTGTTCTAACTCATCACCACCAAACTTAACAACTCCACCATTTCATTTCTTAAGGCTGCTAAACTTCCCCTTGTCACTTGTCATATAATTAGAGCAACTACTATCAATTATGCAAGCCTTGCCTTCTTCTTTTGCATGAAAGGTAGTCCATACAACCATTGATCTATCATTATTTTGGTCAGCTTGCAAGGTATTAGTCTTTACACATTTTTCAATATCATCCTTCTTATTACCAATATTCAAGGCCATGAAAAGTGTTTCATCATTTGAATCACCATGATCCTCATCTTCTGAAGAACAACTGCTCTCTATGGAATATATGCTTCTTTTGAACCTGTCTCTCTTGTTACTACCCCTTAATTATTTAAAGGGACATTTAGAAGCAAAATGACCAATATTTCCACAATTGAAATATTTGAAAGGTAACTTACCTCTATATTTTCCTCTACCTTTGTTTAAGGTTCTTACAAAGTTTGCTTCTACTTAATCAAGGTCATCATCTTGATCAACAACTTCATCTCCTATCTTCTTACCTGCTTTGAATGTAGTCTCCTTCTTTGGAATACCTTTATCAAATTCTCTCATTTTGAAGGCTATGAGAGAGCCAAACAATTGATCTACTATATATGTATCTAAATCATGAGTCTCCTCAATAATAGATACTTTATGACTGTAAGATTTGGGAAGAGTTCTCAATATCTTCTTCATAATTTCATCTTCTTTCACTTCACCACCAAGACATGTGATGACATTAACTATTTCATCCACTTAGAGCATATAACTAGCAATGTCTTTATCTTCTGTCATCCTCAGGGTCCCAAATTTGCTCTTGAAGATTTGCATCTTGGCTTGCTTTACTTTACTATCTCCTTCATAATACTTTCAAGTTTTACTTAAATATCCTTAGCAGTTTTGCAACTCATTACCTTTAGAAGTTCTATATCTGCCAGTCCACTCATGATAGTACTCTTTGCCTTGGCATTATCATCATACAACCTAATCTCATCAGCATCTGTAGGCTCAGAACTAGGAGCAATGTAACCCTTCACAACAACTTTCCATACACCAAACCCTAGATAAGATAAATAGTTTTCCATCCTTAGCTTCCTAAAGGAATAATTTGTTCCATCAAACATAGGTACCTTGTGGGATCCATTGGGAGCAATCTCAAACCTTCCTCAAGTGGTTAATCTTCTTCTGATAAACTTGGCTCTGATATCAATTGTTAAACACACTAGGATACTGAGAGGGGGGTGAATCAGTACCTAAAAAACTTCAAGTCCTCTGGAGCAAATTAAAACTTGAGTATCTTAGCATTAATATAAACATGAAAGAACAACACAATACACATCAACACATGACACCAGATATATGTGGAAAACCCAAGAAGGAAAAAACCATGGTGAGGATTAACTAACAATATATGAAGCTCAAAATTATAGCTTTGTTTCAGGGCTACAACCTAAGGAAGCTACTACTCCTTGCTGACTTTGTTTTAGGGCTACAACCAAAGGAAGCTACTACTCCCTAAAGACTTTGTTTTAGGGTCACTCCCAAGGAAGTAACTACTCCCTGAATTGAGAACAAACTTAGAAATGGTTACAGTATGATAGTCCTTCTACTGCCTGAAACCTAGCATTGAGGCTCACACCTTTGATGACTTCTACTTCTTCTGATGATTGTATCAATTAGGCACACTCTTCACTTCCCTCCTATCACAATAATGTCTCCAAGATGAATTAGGACAACCTCTAACACTTCTTCTCTTTTTCTTCAGTCGCACATCACAATGCATATGATATTCGTACTCTGATCTTTACATTTTCATATTTTCATCTTCACAATCATACCTCATCTAGATCAACTAGGTTTACAATATATACATGATATTACATTGATTACATTATGATTCGGCCAATGCAACAAAAATATTACACTTTACAAGTCAGCCAAAGAACACAACATGAAACATGCACAGGGCAAGCCCTATCATGAACAACACACTACTCTAGAAGGAACCACATGCCTTGAGGATCCAAGTACATGCTTAGTTTGGTCAAAAACACCATTCACAACATCATTCTTCAAATAATAGAATCCATACATCACACCTATTTGAAACAGGTTACCGTTAAGTACAAACACATGAAGCTTGTAGCATAACGACCATTTCACCTTGGCGATACACCTAGAAGATTAACCATTACTTGTGGTAAACCAAATCACTAGATACTCTACCAAAGTATGCATTGATCCTCTCTAAACATGTTCACAAATTTTTATTTACAAATATTCACATCTGGAAGAGTGCAAAGCATTTCAACAAGTCTTCATCATCATTTTAATCTGCTAGAACATAGACCAGAACTCTGTCATTCATAACTTTCATTGCTGGGGGAATATAGACTTTACATCTTGGATATAACATCTTCACAACATACTAAACTTAGATTCTGAACTGCATGATCATATTTGCAAATGTGGACCAATTTCCCAAGCAATCTCCTAAGCAGCTTTCTGTTGCAAAAGTCTTCATCACTTTCTAGAGAACATAACCTACTTGTGTTCTTGTGATAGCTCATGCATACATAGAAACATACATTTAGTGATTCTAATTTTCATATTAATATATCTTCTTGATGCTTCTAATTCCCATCTTAATATGTCTTCTTGATACTTCTAATTTCCATCTTAATGTGTCTTCTTAATGCTTCTAATTCCCATCTTAATATGTCTTCTTGATGCTTCTAATTCCCATCTTAATATGACTTCATACTCAACTCTGTATTAATCGAGGCAAGCCATCCAACCATAGGCTTCAGCAACCACATTATATCTAACATGACATGTAACCATGAACTTCAGTAACCACATCACATCCAATATCAGCAATGCATCAGACAATCCAAACTCAGTGTTGACATCAATGACAACCACATCACAACCTTAGGTATCATATGTGCGACACTAACCCCTAAACTCTAAACCCTAAACCCTAAACCCTAAATAATTCCCTTAAACCTTAACCTCTAAACCCTAAACCTGAACAACCCTAAAGCCCTAAACCGTAAACCCTCAAGCCAAGCAAGCCTAAACCTCTATCTCCCTATCTCTCCCCTATCTCCCTATCTCTATCATCCCTCTACTTCTCAATCTCTCTCCTTATCACTAGCCATGTCCCTCACTCTCTATCTCTCTATCTCTCCTCTTGGTCTCCTCTGTATCTCCCTATCAGTCCTCTTTCTCTCTCTCTAAACCCTAAGTTACCCTAAACCTCTAAACCTTCACCCCTAACCCCTCAACCATAAACTCTAAACCCTAAATAATGCCCCTAATCTCTAACCCCTAACCCCTAAACCCTAAACCTGAGCAACCCTAAACCCCTAAACTCCAAACTTTTAATCCCTAAACCCAAGCAACCCTAAACTTTTATCTCCCTATCTCTCCCCTATCTCCCTATCTCTATCTTCCCTCTACCTCTCAATCTCTCTCCCTATGTCTTTCGACATGTCCCTCACTCTCTATCTCCCTATCTCTCCCCTCTATGTCCTCTATCTCTCCCAATCTCTATCAGTCCCCTCTCTCTATCTCTCTCTAAACCATAAACCCTAAACCCCTAAACCCTAAATAATTCCCCTAACCCCTAATCCCTAACTCCTAACCCCTAAAACCCAAAATTGAGCAACCCTAAACTCATAAACCCTAAATAATGCCCCTAAAACCTGACCCCTAAACCTTAAATAATTCCTCTAAATCCTAACCCCTAAACCCTAAACTTGAGCAACCCTAAACTCATAAACCCTAAATAAATCCCCTAAACCCTAAATCCAAGCAACCCTAAACCTCTCTCTCTCTCTCCCAAAACCCCTTAACCCTAAATAATGCCCCTAAAACCTAACCCCTAACCTCAAAACCCTAAACCTCTATCTCCCTATCTCTCCCTTATCTCCCTATATCTCTATCATCCCTCTACCTCTCAATCTCTCTCCCTATCTCTCTGGACATCTCGCTCACTCTCTATCTCCCTATCTCTCCCCTCTGTCTCATCTATCTCTCCATATATGTCTCCTCTCTCTATACCTATCTATCTCTCCCTATCTCCCTATCTCTTGCCTCTCTCTCCCCTATCATTCCTCTATCTCCCTATCTCTCCCCTCTATCTCTCCCTCTCCCTTATTAATGAAGGAAATGAAAACAAGAAAACTAGGACTCTCTCTCTCTCTCTATCACCCTATCTCTCCCTTCTCTCTTCCCCTCCATCTCCACCCTCTCTCCCTCTTCCTCCCTCTCCCTCTCCCTTATCGACAAAGAACATGGAAACAAGAAAACTAGGACATGCAAAGAGGGATGAGGATATAAATTGGGAGGCTGAAATGGAAACAAGATAAAATGAAAGTTCATTGGATGGGAATAGTGATGAGATGAAAGGTGGAAAATAGTAAAATAGGGAAAATTGGTGGGATCTAAAGGGAACTTGGAAAGGAAAGGGAAAACTAGGAAAAGGAAAACTAGGAGGTAGATAGGTCAGAGAGAGAGAGAGGGGTAAGGAGGGAGTGAGTGACATGTTTTATTTCACCATAATGTGAGTGCATTATAATGTGCTCACATTATGTGAATGCACATAATGTGAGTGTGTTATAATGCGCTCGTGTTATGATTTACTTTGGTAATTTCCATTCCTTTGGCTTGGATTTGCCTTGGGCTTCCAACCCAAAGGATTGGAGTATGTTTAGGACGTCCAAAGATGTGTTTTTCTAGATTATAAAAAAATCACATAATCTGGAGCGTGCTCCCCATCAGGTTTGCACTTTTTCAATGACAAGTCAAAAAATACCACCATAATCTTAAGTTCTCTGTTAGCTTTCTAACCATATAAGTTTTTTCACATTTTGAGTATGTTAAGGATTTCATCTTTAATTTCTTTTGTTAGTGTAGACTTTTTTGTCAAAAACTAGTGTCTGGTATTTTTGAGTTTTTTTAATAGGTCATCGCAATTTCAAATAAATTACATTTTTAGAAACTTGACTTCATTCTATATGTATTAAAAATTTTGATTTTTGATTAGTTTTCAAAAGTTTTAGGGGGGGCACACTCAATTTTCTATTTTTTAGGATGTGTCCACTTTGAAAATCACTAAAAAATCAAATATTCATGAAAAGATTATCAAAAAAAATAGGGATAAACTACATGGTGTTATCTAATTTCTCATTGAAGCAATTTTTGAAATACTAAAAAAAATTTAACATTTTAGGGGAGCAAACCAGATGCTATGTTATGTTTTTTTCAAAAATATAGGACCAATTTGTGTGCTCCCCCTTTTTGAACCCCTTAATCTCAACCATTTTTGAAAAAAATTAGTAGTTTGGAAACTAGATTCAAAGTACTACGACTCTTGTTTTTGTTGTATCTTCAAATTTTGAGTGTAATTATCTTCAATTTCTCATCCAACATCAGTCTTTCTTGATTTCAAAAAAAAAGGTGGCATCTTAAGACCCCCTTTTGGTCCCCCATCTTTGTGCACTTACCACAATATTTACCAAGAAAAAGAAACATAGCCACTTTGTAAAGCCTAGTGGAAAATCCATAGAAAATCAACTTTCAAAGAGAAGCCACACTTTCAAATCAACATAAGACATGATAATAAATTATTGAAATTGGGTGAAATATACTATCCAATTGAAGATATGATAAAGTGTTATGCATTGCAATAAAATGCACATCTAATTCCAAACATGATAAAATGTCAGAAATTTAGTAAACAACCAACCTAACTGTAGACATGATAAAGTGTTGAAATTCGGCAATTTACCACATCTAACTTAAGGCAAGATAAAGTGTTGAAATTGGGTGATATGTTCCACCTAGGTCAAGGCATGATAATTGAATGGGATAAGATTGCGTGATAAAGTAACAAATTTTTCAAAGAGGAGCTCATGATTCAACTCCTTAGAATCCATTCATAAAATGTTGCTATTGGTTAAAATACCACCTCTAATTGTAGACATAATAAAGTATTGAAAACCTATCTTTCCTAGCACATGTGAGGATACCCTTCTGTTGGCCCTGATGCTCCAATGAGAATCCTAGAATTCAACTTTTGGGAACCATTGATAAAATGTTATTATTGGGTAAAATACCCCATCTAGTTACATGTATAATAAAGTATTGAAAATCCAAGTTACCCTACAGAGATAAGGATACCCTATTGTTGGTCATGGCAACAAAGACAAATATTACCTCAACATTAGAGTTCATAAATTTTAGGGGAAAATAAATAAGATTAACCCACAAGAGGAATTTACATAACTAAAAGTCTATGAAAAATTAAATTAAATTGAAAATTGTGAGCTCTCTAAAAACCTAAATAAAGTAAAAACAATGAGAATTCTTACCACAAGAGAATAGGAAGGCGAGGGGTCTCTTTGTTGGATAGACACAATAATTATCTTGGAAATCTGCTCTAGTTAAAGCAAAAGAAAAAGAGATGAACTTTGTTTTAATGGGTTGTGAGTGTACCACAATATCCTTATCAAATACTAGATCATCCATTTGCTTGATCAACCCACTGCTACTATTGTTGACATCGTTATTATTGTTGTTGCTCTGATTTGGATGATATATTTTCTTCCTCCATGTTGCCTTTACACGCCAGACATGGATGTTTTAGTGGGAATCTTCACCAATTGGTGAATAGTTCATATCTGCCAATTGCAATTTGGCTAATACATTGCAACCGGTAGAGGGCCAATTCGCTTGGATTTTTCAAATTTTGGTCAAATGCATTTCAATTTGCCACTAATTTATTTATGAGGCATTTATAATTAGTATTTTCACCACCATATACTACGCAGTTCTAATGGTGATTCACCTAAAATTTTGGAGCCATGTTTTAATTCACCCACATATTCGCCAATAGCATTAAACGGTTCACCGTGTATGAGGACCAATTCACCAATACCATTATAACTACATGCTTATCCTAGGGCCATATTATCCTAGAAAATTACAACATTTCTATTTGATCGAGGTGCATCTCGCCCAACATTTATAGGTATTATTTTACAAGTATGCGGGATTTACCAAATTATTACCCTACCATTTTAAAATCCTGTGGTATTCACCAAATATGGCTTGATATAAATGCATTTGAAACTCTAATTATTACTTTACCCATTTTGTTTAGCTCTGAGATCTTAATTCATTTCAGATCATAGAAAAGTTACAAGTACATGCATTGGTGAGTGAATGAAAGGTAAGTGATCATTTCATTACTGTGTAATAATATAAGATTCATGTTGATTATTTATGTCTTTGCCAGACTGCCATTTTGGTTTCATTATTACATATGATATTGAGTAGGAGGTAGGACTAGGGAGACATCTTAATCTAGGACCTAGGGATCTATATTCTATCATCTATGATTCCTTCTTGAAAAAAATGACATTCTTTCTATAGCTTTTAATTCGTGAGAGATGTCGAGCAGGAATAAGTTTCCTAAGGGTGGTGAAGGTAGGTCATCAAAATGCAGAAACATAATGTCATACTTTGGTAATGTTTGTGTTCCATTAGATGGAGCTACAACATCAAAACTTGTACCATCTATTGACTTGGATTGCAATGCCACAAATGATGTTCCAGGGAATACCTAAGGTAGCGGGAATGATGACAATGCCACATATGATGTTCCAGGGAATACGCAAGGTAGTAGGAATGATGACAATACCACAAATGATGTTCCAGGGATATCCAAGGTAGCACAGATGATAATATGAATAAACCAAACTCAACAAGTGATAATGAAGTTATTGAAGTAATAAAAGTTAATGATGATGTAGATCTTGCAAGTGCACGCAAGGGGAAAAGAAAACCCAAATAAAAAATGGGGTGTGAGTGGGATATGACAAGGAATTTTCAGATTGATTGGGTGTCAAAGTACCCATTCTTTAAACTAGTGGAGAATGGAAACAAAGATGAACCTCCCACAGAATGCAAGTGTAACATTTTCAATTGGAAATATTGTAGGGACAAGAGGTTGTAGCTAAAACTTGACACCATAGAAAAACATATTGGTAAAGTTCATGAAAAATAAATCATATATGGAAAGGAAAAATTAGTGGTAAGATGGAAAACAAAGGAAGAATATCTTCATCTAAAGAATGCCCTAGAATATGATATGCATATGGAAAGAAAGGTGAAGACTCATGCATGTGGAGGTTCAATTGAAGCTCAATTTGCAAAGATGATGGGAGAATAACAAATGGCAAAAACTGTTCAGTTGAGTGTTGTTTTCATATTTTTACTAGAGGGCATCCTATGATAGACTACTTAGAATATAATAGTTTATTATCTTTTATGGATGTTCCTAACTTTTCTAACACACATTGGTCAATAAAAAGTGGATGGGAATGGGGAAGTTGTCTTTCTAAGGTGGAAAAACATGATTTATAGGAAAAAATAAAAGAGTCAACTTTTATTGCATTATCTCGAGATGAAGTTATAACAATAAATAATACTTCTTGGGTATTTATGCATGCATATACTATAGAAAATCTCAAATTACAGTTTTTGGAATTTCAAAATTTTGTTGAGGGAATAACTACAAGAAACAAGATTCCTAAGGATGTTGATACTAGATGGATCTCCTTGCATGAACCAGCAAAAGGAGTTTTAGCAAAATATCAATCCTTGATTGGAGTAATGTATGAACAATGCTTCATAGTTGATAGGGCTCTCGACCTCTTACATAACTTAAGTGACATAGAGACACTCCTCATTTTAGCTAGTATTCTTCCCATGCCAAAGGAAATGAACATGCTTGTGAAAAAATCCCAAGAAAGAACTAAGTATATTTTAGAATAATACTAAACTATGTAGAATTATATGCATGACCCTCGATAATCTATATCTATCAGACCAATCATTCATAAGTCCAAAATTTAGCAGTTGACACTTGATAACAAATGTGACCAGTCCTGTTAATTTATTACAATTTAATGAAAGCAGGGAGTTATGTGTCTCTGTATGGGGAAATGAGATACCAATGCACTATTTTAACAAGGTCAGGTGCAATATCAAAGAACCTATTACAAGGGAAGCTTTTGACAAGATTGTTAATTATGTAAGTACTACTTCAAAGAATATTGTGAAATCTCTTTCCTTGGAGATTAGAGATCGATTCCCTTGTGATGAATTTCTTGAAGCCATGTCTATTTTGTATCCTCAATATTGGGTCAATTGTCAGCCAAGTGATTTTCATAACAAGATAAAGACCTTAATGAATCATTTTTTCAAAAGTATAGAATCTGATGGAGAAAAAATAGAAGGAATTATAAATAAATCTAAGCTTATAGAGAAATTAGCTCATTTTGCAACATCAATGAAGGAACAATTTAAACTCATGGAGGCTCCCTTCCAATATGGATCAATAACAAAGCTTTGGGTAACCTTAAGTCAGAGAGAAATATTACATGATTCACTATCAGAATATTTGAAACTTGTTGATTCATGTCAAACCATGATATTTTGGTCGGTGGAGGATGAGAGAGTTTTCAATGCTTGGGGTTCTTGAAATCAAAGATAAGAAACAAACTTGACTAAATTTTGGAAAATTGCACTTGAGAATATATACAACTAGATATGATATCCCAAGTTTTCCTTTTGAAAGGGCACTCACAATCTTGAGGTCCATGTGTGAAAGAAGAGGGTTGTGCAACACTTCCAACAATAATAGCACATATGGTAGTGACATAATGAATAACACATGTAGTGGTAGCACTTGGTGTTGATTTAAGTGGAGACATGGAGATAGAAGAAAATGAAGAACATGATCAAGATGAATCTGGATCTAATGGTCAGAGGGAGGAGAATCAGGAGATGATTTGCCAATTTGAAGGGATTTACCAGTTACTAGGTATTTATATTGTATTTCATACTCCAAACCCCAAATTGTTGTTGATGACATTTTATTTTTCTATCACTGATGTACATTTTTCATTTTTCATTTAAAAATTAATAATTTCATATTATTATTATGTGACAATGATAAGTTTTACAAGCATTCAACTAAATGCATAGTAATCAACAACAGTAGTATATTAATATACAACATTAGCAAATATTTAACGTGTATCTAGAAGCTAGAGTTTTTGTGAAGTAAGTAATTAAATAATACAGATAATTTCAACACAAATGAATTTTAGTCTTATATTGATTTTCAAATGAAGAAATACATACAAGTATTACATTTAGATTACACAATAACTTGTTCAAAACCAACTCTGCACAATTCTCTATTGGAAACACATATTACCAAATCATTTTATAAGATTTTGTAGCATGCTCCACTCTTCGTCTGATGGAAGTGCATTTTTTCTTAACTCATGGTAACAAAGTTGTGTGTTTTAAACAATCTATAATTGATACTGGTACTTGAATTGAATGTATCAATTAAAGTTGTACTCAAGGTTATCAGTGGTTTGATAGAATCCAAAAAGTTTTCCTCGTCAAGATTTTGAGGAAACTAGTCCTTATCCAACTTCATTTTATCTTCCATCTTCTTTTTTAAAGTAGCCTTTCCAATGTATCGGTATGATGGGTCAAAAGCCACCAGAAACCCAAGCTTTTTCAAATATTCTTCCTTTGTAGCCTCTTTGTCAATATTGTAGCTTGCTCCAAAAGTACATGTGCTTCTTCTAGCTTCGTACATTTTTGAGTGATAGATGAGGCCTTTATTGTAGCATTAATACAGTTCTAAATTCCTTTAGATTCTAATTCTTTGCCACTACTATTGTAGATTGATTGCAAAATTTGACTGCATCTAACTATCTTGAAGTTGCCATGTCTCCATTTTCAGCAATGTATTGTTTGATCGTATTACTACAAAATAGTAGATCATCAGTGTGTTTAAATAATTTAGACAAATCATCAATCCTCTTCATTATTTTCTCCCAATTTTTTTTATATAAACCATTGTGTTTCTATAAAATTTAGATACTTTGTTTTGGGAGAATTTTATTTCACTTTTTTGCATTCCTCAGTTGCATATGAAAATTTTCAGAGTTTTTTCTCTCTTTCTTCGTATTTTCTTCTCATAGCTTTCCTACTTTTTTTGCTTCCTCTAGTTGGGCATTGACTTCATTTAGGGATTGTTGTAATTTACTTGAATTGACTTTTTCATTATCATAATTATTTATACTTTCACTTAAAACCTTTTCTTCAGTTCATTCACTTCCACCTCTGTCTGTTTATTCACTTCACTTGTAGATGTAGAGATAGAGTTTTTCATCCTTTTCTCTAATTTTTTGGTCATGCTCTTTGCTACTTTCCTCTTGGCTCTCTCATTTGCTGTGTTTTTCATGTAACTTTTCTATTTGAGTCTACAACCTGTTACGTAAATTACAAAGTCAAATGAAAATGATGAATATGAATGGAAATAACATCATTGAATATAGTTTCCTTCTATTGTAACTCAATTGATCAAGGTTCTTCTTAAATCTTAGATCCATATATATGTATGTAATTTTTCTTGTTGTATGAGCTCAATACTCTTCATCCAACAGAGTGCTAGTAAGAAATTTGTTAAATGTTTCCTATAACTAAATATCAAAAAATCTTATTGGAACCTACCTATATGGACTTGTAAAATTTTCAGGGAAACAAAATGCCTATTACAACTTTGATTTTCAGACAATATATTAAACAAGGTTACTAGGAAATTAGAAAAAACATACCTTGTTTTTGTCTCTCTTGCTTTAGCAATGATGTGTACACCACTTCGTTGTTCCTTTTTGATACATTAATTTTATTAGAATTTTTCATTCTAGAAAAATCCACTTGGAGGGTGCTCACCTCATAGTTAGAGCATTGCTTATGATCCTCTAGTTTATCTTGAACTTTGGGCACAACAATCATGTAATCCATTTTTTAGTATATCGGTCAAATGTAGGTAGTACCCTAGTTCTTGCAAGCTCTAAAGTTGTAGCAGTCTCTATCTCTAGTACTTGCTTCTTGTGTCTTTTAGATATTTCTGCTTTCTTTTCAAACTCAACATTGACAATCAAAACATGTGACTATTGACACAAATTTGAATGGTGAAGGAGTATTTGCAGTATTGGGGGAATATCTAATTAATTGAGGCTAAGGATTAGCCATTCCTATCCCAGTCACACTAACGATAGGTGGGGGTGACATTTGGAAACAATTCCTTTGATGTGGATGTGGAATCAAAACCTATCATAATCTTTTGCCTCTTAGTCTTCACAAGGCCTCGTTCTCTGAGTTTGTCTATAGTATCATCTAATATTATTGTTGGCCTCTTATAAGTTTATTGTTGTGTCACTTGCTAACTACTACTACTACATGTACCATCACTAGATTTTCCACTAGTAGCACTAGAATGCCCACCATCTCCTTTAGGAAAAGAATTAGAAACTTGTAGATTAGAAGACCCTTGTGGTTCTGTTTGTGATCGTATCTCACTCTATAGATTTGAAGATAGAACAAAACGAATTTCCTTATCTGTATGTGTATTCCCTTTGGCTTGTTCATCAGCTCCAATGGCTCGAAGATCACTAGGTTTTTTAGGGTTTACCTCCAGTACCATCAAAATTCCTTGTCATATGGGCCCAAAACCACCACCTTCATAACCCAATTTTTGGTCTATTGATGCCCCTGCAGTATATGTTTCTCTTGTGGTCTCATTCATATGAGGTTTGAATGCATAGACACTAAGATATATGGGTTGGGATTCCTCCTCATCATCAATTTCAACATTAGTTGCTTTAAAGGGATGCTCTATATCCCACAATTTGTTGAACTCTTCATATTGTGGGATTTCTTCGAAGTCTATAGTAGCTTTTGGATCACCAAGATCCTTCCTCATAGACCAAAAGGCATTAATTTTTTACTATGACCACTATTCCTCTATATAAGCTTGTCTTAGAGATTGTGGAATTTTTTATGCGTAGATGTTTGAGCAGATCTTGTAAAGAAATTGGTGTATCTCTTGATTTCCACCTCTGTATTTCTCTATTTTTATGGAATTGGAGGCAATCCTATTATTTTTTATGATAATATTTTAAAAGTAATACCTCTCTTAGCAGCATTTTCTTCCATGACTTTTCTGACCTCATCCCAAGAATTATTGTTTCTCAAAATTTCTAGAAGGGGTTTACTTTCATGTTGAATTCTAGTTGGAGCATTTTTATTGGCCACAAGCCTTGATTTAATCACGTCACATGGGTCATACTACCAGTGAGAGTCAACATCAAATTTAAAAATTTGTAAAATATGATTTGCCATGTAGTGAATTCTTTTCTCTCAAATGTGAACCCTCCACATGAAAAAGGTAAGGAAGGAAATAAGGTCTTCTAGTGTTGACCGACAAAATATTGTTGATCTATACTTTCCATCTTTCATATATATTCCATTGCAAAAATCCTCTCTGTCACATGTATTGGAAGTTTGTGGGGCTCTACTCCTTATTCATAAAATCTTAGGATAGTATATTTCTCGATGAAGTATCAATCAACCAATTGTATTTCTTTTCTCAATTGAATGCAATTTATACAAGACTCGGGCAATATAGGAATTTTAGTATTTGTAATTGCTTGATACAATGGAGCCAAAAAGTAGTCCACAAAATGATTGTAGTCCTTTCGATTATCATACATCTTTATCTTATGGTTCCAATCATGTAGTCCATCTTTATCTTGTTGAATCTGAAGCTTGTTGTCCCAAAACATCTCAGTAAAGTACATTAGAAATAAATAGCACAAGTAGGTTGTGAACCTAAATTTATTTCTATTGGAACTGGAAGTGGGACCTTCACTTTGACTTCATTTAATCATTAAAAACTATCTATGCATGGATTCTGCAATGTGCTCAAGAAATCTATACTTAACAGGTGGAGTGTGTTTATGGATATTGTATACCATTTCAAGGAGGCTTGCATCCACTTGACTATTACTATCCAATCCAAGGAAAAAACACTAGCATGGAAATAGTCTCCTGAACCCATGTTTTAAAAATATCAATTTTATAAGGAGTCTTATGATTCTGATTGAGTATGATATCATCTAATGTTAAAAATTTGAGAAAAATATTTTTTCAATATTCATTGACTGCTTCATAAGTACCAGCAAGTTTTTCTAGCTTTATGTGGATGTTTACGCAATCTTCATTGGTAAAAACCAACAATTTGCCCAAAATATTCTACATTAATGGGTAACATTACTTCCTGACTATCTTTTCTAACAATTTCTTTTCTATTTTCATCATAATTTTGGGCACAAACTATGATAAATTCTGGGTAAGGGAAAACCTTAGGGAACATCAGGCATCCCAATCCAACCACCCATGGTGCAATGATACTTTATTTGGTAATGGTTTGTATGGGTTAGCTTGCAGTTTCACTTGAAGTACCTTATTCTCACATGAAAATCTAAGCGTTGAGGTAAGCCTACCAAAGATTACAGGGTCATAAATATCATGATATTCATCTGTAAAACTTGGGGTTTTAAGAAGTTTGATGTAGTGAATTTTATCTCTTTCTCTACCTTTCCCAATAGCTGGTTTGGTAGTGTTGGTAGACATGCTTTTAAACACTCAACCCTAAACCCCAAGATTGAAAAATTTTAAACTGAAGGACAATAGTAATAGGAATGTGGTATTTATGTATTTCACTTACTGGAAATAGATGAATACAAAGACTAGCACTGAGTGACTCTGTGGCATCCCATAATCGATATTAAAATTTCTTGTGCACTACAATCTCCTTGACCCTCTTGCTTCCAAACAATATCAATTAAATTTTTTGGTGCACTGCAAGTCACAACTTCAATTAACTGTGTGCAATACTATGACTTAAATCCTTGATTTTCTTGTTATTCTCAGATGTCCCAATTAATACAACATTAAGTGCAACATGTAACATGTTACATCCACAATATTAATATATTAAAATATTGTTCTTCCAGTCTTCCACTTCAAACGAAATGTAAGGAATCAGATGACTTGTACATGTGTAGCTTCAATTAATACGAGTGGCAGCACTAAAAGCATATTATATATTCTCAACCATTGATCTATCCAAATCTAATGGCTCTTAGTTGATTCTAGAGGTTTTAATTCACAAATCTACCACTTTGGACATTACATTCCAGAAATCAACTACAGTCATCCATCCTTGTTCATCGAACGGGGATAATTTAATATGCTTAATTTTTAGTAATATAATATTATGTAATATGAAATCTATAATTATATAATATATTATAGTTAAATTGCTAATTTAAAGTTTCTAGAATGTATATTAATATTAAGAACTTTTCAATAACAAATGTATATTAATATTGGACCAACAAGCTATAGTAATCCTCATATCAAGTTATTAAGTTTTAACCCTTATTCACTTAATCCTTTGAAAAAGAGATTATAAATTAATGAATTAATGAAATGAACAAATTTGAATTATAAATGTGTGTAATTAATGAAATGACCAAATTTGAATTAGAATCATCTCTCATTTTATTCAGTCAAAAAATAACTGTTACAAAAAAATTCCACAAAAGCCACCAATGATAATAGAGTTATGAGTTTTGCATCGTATTTTCCTCTCACAACACAAAGATGACATCCATTTATAATAAAGGTTACATGGCGAAAGAAGAAGCCTTTGCTGGATGAATATTTCTAGTTGACAGAGAACTGAACAATGTATATTTCGCTTGTATTTTCCTTACAACACAATGAAGAAGCCTTCGCTTGAGCCCTGGCCCTTGGAGCGGTAGGAATATGTGGATGAAATTGGTAATAATGTTATAGCTTTCATCCAAACTTAATTAGAAAGGCTATAATGGTGAAAGAAGAAGCCTTTTGGATTCTAGACTGTTTGGATGGAAGCCACAACAATCATCATACTAAGCTGGCTGCTAGACACATGAACCAATGGATTGGGAGAGACCACTGTCCACAATCCATCAAGAGGATTTTGGACACATGCACGAATAGATTGGGAGAGAACACTAACCACAACCCATCAGATAGATGCAAGACCATCTATTATACAACGCTACCAAATGCATTTGTCTGCGGAGCCAAGGCACTTTCAAACTACAATGAAAAAAGAAATTTGCTAGAAGGCACCATTCTCCTTCCACTTTATTTCCCAAGTAGCTAGTTTTTATCTTACCAGATCCTCCCATGTCATATGTATGGAGTTCCCATGACTCATTTTTTTTATCTTACAAGAACTAGACCCTTCAAAGTAAGGATAAAAACCCAACTATGTAACCATCCTAACCACTTCCTCTAATGAAAAAGACTTCATTCTAACTGAATAATTCCCAAAATTAGCTAACAAGGAACAACCAAAAGTTGACATTGATTTTCAAAAGAAACTTTCTCCATTCCTTTATAGCCATGACTATTGGGAATTGCAAAAATCATTACCTATCTGTCAGGCTATCTTACTAACCATGTAAAAGATTCTCTAGACATCAAAATTTCACTTCATATCATGCTCTAAGAGTGTTTGGGTATCCAATTCAAAAAATCCTCGTATGGACTTAACATATCACATCGAACAGTACATTGGCTCCCTTTACAGAGCTTGAATTTCACATTCACTTGATCTCCTTGGGTAACTTATGTGACCACCAAAACATCAGCTGTCAAGTCATCCCACTTTTCAACGATTCAATATTTAAAATATTTAAATTGTCCACTTGTAAATTGTTCCACTGTTCTATGAACAAATGATGAACGGTTGTGTTCAATTCTAGAAGGTAGATCTCCAATGCTACACACTTCCAACAAAAGCATCTGGAATCAACTAGGAGGTATTGGATATTATTAGATCAATGGTTGAGATATATATAAAATATATAATATATATTGATTATTGTATACTATATTGTAGGTATATGCAAAAAGATGAGGGACCAAAAAGTCACCACATGACTTTTTGGTCCCATATAAGTCATTATAATGCACTCACATTATAACACACTTGCATTATGGCTCGGTATTACAAATCCTAAAACACAAGCGTGTTATAATGCACTCACATTTTGTGAAACAAAACTCAAAACTCAAAACTCTCTCTCTCCCCCCCCTCTTTACCGCCTACCCTCTCTCTCACCTCTCTACCTCCTTCTCCCTCCCCACTTTAACTGCTACCCTCTCTCTCTCTCTCCCCCCCCTCTTTACCCCCTACCGTCTCTAACCTCTCTACCTCCCTCCCCTCCCCTCTTTTCCTACTACCCTCTCTCTCTCTCACCTCTCTACCTCCTAGTTTTCCTTTTCCTAGCTTTCTTAGTTTTCCTTTTCCTTTCCAATTTCCCTTTAGATCCTACCAATTTTTCCATATTTTACTATTTTCAACCTCTCATCTCATCATTCTTCCCATCCAATTAAATTTTGTTTTATCTTGTTTCCATTTCATCCTCCTAATTTATATCCTCATCCCTCTTTGCATCTCCTAGTTTCCTTGTTTCCATTTTCTTTGTCGATAAGGGAGAGGGTGAGGGAGGAAGAGGGAGAGAGGGGGGAGATGGAGGGGAGAGATAGGAAGATAGGGGGAGAGAGAGAGAGAGAGAGAGAGAGAGAGAGAGAGAGAGAGAGAGAGAGAGAGAGAGAGAGAGTCTTAGTTTTCTTGTTTCCATTTGTTTCATTGATAAGGGAAAGGGAGAGATAGATGAGAGATAGGGAGATAGAGGAATGATAGGGGAGAGAGAGGCAAGAGATAGGGAGACATGGAGAGTTAGATAGGTAGAGAGATATGATATAGATAGGGAGAGTTAGAGGAGATAGAGGGGAGAGATAGGGAGATAGAGTGTGAACGAGATGTCTAGAGAGATAAGGAGAGAGATTAAGAGGTAGAGTGATGATAGAGATAGGGAGATTAACGTTTAAGGTTGCTCAGGTTTAGGGTTTAGGGGTTAGGGGTAGGGGTTAGGGTTTAGGGGTTAGGGGTAGGGGGTAGGAGTTAGGGGTTAGGGGTTAGGTGTTAGAGAGAGAGAGATAGAGAGAGAGAGAGAGTACTTTTGACAGGCAACCCTAAACCCATTGCAATCAAAAAATTTGGATAAATCAAAATGATAAAACAATGAAATGCATTACCTAGTCCAAATCCTTCAATACCTCGAATAGATGCAAGATGGCTTGATTTGTTCAATGATTTGATATGTTGATTGCTCAATTCCGTAGCATAACACTAAGATGGAGATTGATAGATGAATGATGATAGATGGAGATGGATGAGAAGATTCAAGAATGATTTTGATAGAATGAGGATACTTGAAGAATAGATGCCCCTCTAAAGTGTCAAATGACTTGAGTGATGCTTGATTTATAGGAGAGGTTTGGTTCAAATGGATGGTTGAAATTAAAAGTCTAATTGAACGATGTGGATAGCTAGGATTGATTCGGTTATCCCACTCTTGAAGGGAATTGTATTCATGTGACAAGTGGAGGGAAAAGGATAAGGCTCATGTGTGATTGTGTACACAAATACTTTTATTATGTCTTATCAGTTGTACATGTGAAGGATTTTAATGAAAGTTGTACTACAACACATGATTGAATGGAGAGATGGACAAGTGTCAAAATGTGGTGGGAGGTGAGGGTAATTAGTTGGAATATGTGAGGGAAATTAATTAATTAAATAAAATTTATTTAATTAATTGGAAAGTGGGCTTAGGATGGGATTAAGATGAGATTTTAATTAAATAAATAAAATTTATTTAATTAATTGGATAATGGATAAGTGGAATTAGGAGTGGGATAGGATAACATGCTACATGATGTGTCTAATGATATTTTTGACTAGGTGATGCAAGACATGGACAAATTTGGGTGTCTACATTTTTCCCCTCTTTGAGATGATGTTCGAGATGATGAGATTTATGTTGAGTAACATCATTTCAAAAAAGTTAAGGTATGGATAGAGGAAAAGGATGGATGATGGAAAGATAGGATGAGGATGAAAAGATGGGATGATGATGCCCCCTCGAGAGGATAGGCGGGTTGGACAAACATGGGTAGGCTCTCGAAATGAAAGGGATTGGTTATGAAAGATAAGGGAATGGATAGAAGAAATGAATGATGCATTATTCTGCAATGAAGGTGAGCAACTATAATGTTTGATTTAGCACTAGACGTTATGCACCAAGGTATAAGGACCAGGGTGACAATGTGTCTTATGCACCCAGCATAATACAACCTTGTCTAACGTATGAGGAAGTAAACTTAGAGCATTGAAGTCCTAATGTACAAAAGGTATAATATGACCTTAGATGCAAAGGATAGTGCAAAACGCTATTCCAACATACACAAGATATGAATATTAGCTAGAATGATTACCGATGTGATACAAATGCAAGATAAAATGATAACACACACAAGCAAGGAAGAAAGCATGCACAAATGATACAAAAACAAACAAGGTATTGCCCCTGTCAAGATGTAAACAAATTATTGATTGATTAATAGATGATGATGATGATAATGTTGTCATGGCAGGAAATGATATATCCCTAGATCAACACAAGGATGATGATGATGATGATGATGATTGATTGATTGATTTGGTTTACAACAAGATTAGGATCAAGACCATTGATGTGATTGGATAATTTGACACAATTGATTAGCTTGATTGGTATGGATTAATGATTGACTTACATTTGGATTATTGCTTTGATTCTTTGGATTGATTTGATTTGACGAATGGATCATTGGATTGATTTGGTTTGATGAATTGATTTGATGGCTAGATTGATGTGCTTTGATTTTGATGATGATGATGGATTTCTATAAATGGATTGATTGGATTTGAGTTTGATGAAGTTGATTGATTGATTTTATTGCTTGGATTTTTTATGGATATTTGATTTTTTTGTATTTTTGAAAATATTTTAATTTTTTTGTATTTTTGAAAATATTTTAATTTTTTTTGTATTTTTGGAATATTTTGTTTTTTTTTAATTTTTGAGAATGTTTGATTTTTTTGGAATGTTTGAATGTTTTGATTTTTTGAAATGTTTTAAATGTCAATGGATTTTCAATTTGGGTAGCCTTTATGCTAGATACCAATGACAAGGAAAAACCAAGTCTAGGTGTAAGGGGGTATGGATGGAAAGATGGAGGATAGTAAATGGGATGGAAGGCTCGTGATAGATGGATGGATAAAAGGATATGCCATGGAATGGAAAGATCATGATAAATCGATGGATACAAGGATAGGCTATAGTGGAATAGAATGGATGTATGTGTAAGAGAGAAAGGATGTGATCTCCAAAAGGCTATGTCACATAGGAATAACATGCCCCATTCTAGGTACAATACTTAGGGTTTTTCATGGCAAGGCTTATGACCATAGGATGATATGATGGATTTTACATGACAAGGCTTATGATAGGTTGGTAATGATAAGATTGGTTTAGAAGGATGAGGTATATCAAGAGATAACCAAAACATATTTCAACATTTTGCCCCTATGTCTTCATCAAGATCAAAAGGAGGAAGGGAGAATGAATGGACTCAATAGGATAGGTATATGTATGTAATGGATAAGGATGATAGGATGGTGTGGTAATGGTATGATAGGATAAATAGTTTGGATGAAAAATGATAGGTTGGAAATGATAAGATGGATGAGACAATGTGCCCCCAAGTGTAAGTAACATAGAAGATCAATCTACACATGATGCCGGTTTGCCAGGTTTTCATCATGGTACTTATCCAAGGTGCCACCAAAGGTGGTTTTCATCATTGGATGAAGGGATTTATCTTTACTTTTTTTATTTTTATCTTTTTATTTTATTTTTTTTATTTTTTTGATAGCATGACAATTACACATGGCGCCTATTTGCTAGGTTTTCACCATGGTAATGGATAGGAGGGGCTCAAGTGTCTAGTTCAATAAAAGGTGATAGTGTCCCGCTAGAGACAATGATGTCCTCGCATGGACCATGTCATTATGCTCATAGATATTGGTAAGGGATTTCATGAAATATAGATGGAGTAGGTAGATAGTGGATTATGAAATGGATTATGAAAGGATGGATGGATGGATAGGGGATAGTGGATAAAAAGCTAGTAGATTATGATTTGGATTATGGAGGGAAGATAGTGGATTATGTAGGGCTTATGGAAAATTGGATGAAAAGTTTATGCAAAAGCATGGACCATAGGAAGGTGATTGGGGAGATATGTAGAATAATGGATGAAAGGTGGGGAGATGGAGGTATGTGGAAATGTTGCGGAATGGAATGGAACCATGACCAACGGTTGCACACATTGTGATAAACATTTAAAATTTTGATGGGAAGGTGGTGTAGGAAGCAATGGAGATGTTTACTTAGGAGATGGGTATGAAGTGTGGTGGTGCCCACCTAGATTTTGGGTTTCAAGTATTTATCTACAGGCCTTTTCATGAAAAACCCAAAAATTTCTAAGTCCCTTGGCCTCTTGAATTGCATGTATGTATCTTTGTATGGCCATTCATATGTGTCTTTGTATGTACAAGTGTAGTTGTACATTGGCGGGCCCAAAAAATGAGTTAAATAGGCTTCAGAATGGAGAAAAATGGTTGTATGCATCTTTGTATGCATATCGGGCTTGTATGTGCATTTCTGGGCATGCAAAAGTGGTTGTATATCGCAGATTCCTAGAATATTCCATGCTTGTATGTAAAAGGTTGCATGTATATGAGTTTGTGTGTTCGAATATACAAGGCAGATATGTAAGGTCAACATACAATGGAAAAGATACAAGAGGCCGATATACAAAGGGTCATCGTCAAGACAAGTCTCATTAGCAGCTAAGTCCAAGGTTCCTTCGATCGACCGATGAAGATGCAAAGGAAAATATGCAAGGGACCATATACAAAGTGGAATATGCAAAGGAAAGTGGGGTCCACTTTCATACAAAGGCGCTTGTATCTCATATACAAGTCGCACATGCAAGGAAACATGTCAGAAGAGATACAAAACCTCGGGCCCACCAGTTGTATGATATGCGATTGTATCTTTGCACATACAATCACATATGCAAGGGGCATATACATTTCTTAGATACAAGGCCCGAACCCAAAAGAGATATACATTCTAGTTGATAAAGGCACAAGTGTTTGTTCGCAATATTTACTTGTATGTCTGCATTGTATGTTTGCACATACAAGGGTCATATGCAAAGGGAAAGCATACAATTCAGATCCGACTGGAGAATCAAATGTAGCGAATAATCATTTTGGGGTCCGCGACTTGTATAATGAAGTGCTTGTATATGCTGATACAAAAGAAAAAGATACAAGCCAAATTTCAAAGGTTTTTTTCAATCCAATTGATAAATGAGCTGGAATCCGAGGTTGTATATTGCATTTTTATATGCAATATACAAGGAGACATACAAAGAATGAGGATGCAAGCCGGACTCGATTGTAGTTTCAATTTGTTTCACAATGATTTGGGGTCTGCCTTGTATGAAGGGTGATTGTATGTATACAATCTCATATACAACCACAGGTGCAAAAGAAAAGATACAATGGCTCGCAAATGAAGATGCAATTTTTCAGCGATGGTGAACCAATCAGATGCTGCCACGTGTCTGAGAGCGGTTGTATGTATATGCATTTGCATATACAAAAATTTGAATGTGCAATGGGTAAAAAGGAAAAATGTATGTCGTGATGTGAAAAGTCAAAGAAGCAAAAGCTTCCTGCATGGCGTGATCTCATTGGCCGACGATGTTTCAACACGATTTGGAGCCGTAGATCTCAGCTAGAGGAAATAAATCGATGACCTGCTTCAAATCTTCAGGGAAGGAGGAATTTCTGTGTTCATGTCTGCATTCCAGATAGAAGAAACTTCAAAGCACAAACCGTTGTTATTTCCCATGGGTAGGTTGGCCATTAATGGCAGAATTGCAGAGGCATGGTCGATGAATGACGGTCCACCTACCATTTTTAATGGGAAAATCTTCAGTCGGCAACTCACATCCTGAACCCACCTGCTCTTCCTTCTTCTGCCTACTGTATTGAATGTTTTGAGCACCATTCAGATGGTGCATTGTATCTGGCAGCATTTTTGAAATGACCATGTAATTAATTGCTGAGTACACGTTCTTGCTATATAAGCAAACTATGTTACTCATTTTTTGGGTTGTTGAAGACTTGGGCAATTTTTTGGGAGAAATAACGAAGAACAGAGCATTTCTTGGTTGTTCTATCTCTTTTGGAGTTTATGTGTTGCATTTGAATGCACATTGCACATATGTTCAGTTTCATGTCATTTTTATATGAAAAATGCTTTGTTGCATGTGTTTAGTTCTTTGTCTCTATTTGTTGTATGCATCCCTTCTTTTAAATTTTGTTGCTAAGGGTTACTAAGATTCTAGGATACAAATTTGTTGTATTGCATGCTTGATCTCTAACTTCCATTCAAGGAATGGATTAAATTGTTTGAGGTTAAGTATGAAGAAGAATGTATGTCAGTTGGGATATTTGTAAGTAGAGGCAGCTAAACACTCAGTCTTGGGTGGTGTTTGTAAGGAAAATACTAGTCCTAACCCCTTGAAACTTGAATGCCAGTGCAAATCATTCTCTTGTATATGTCTAGTTGACTCCTTGCCCTAAGATAGGCACTGGTCTGCTTCTTGTGTAGTAGTTATGATCCAAAACCCCCTATCTTGCATCCAAAACATAAAAACAAATTATTTCAAAAGTTCAACCTATTAGCTGTAGGAGTATAAATAGGACCCTTACATACTCTCATCCTCAACCAGTTAGATATGTCCAAGAACGTTGCCAAACTTGTGATCTATCATGCAAATCTTGGTCCAAAAATGAGAGTATTCTGCTTGTGACTAAAAAGCTAAATCTTTATGTTGGGTGAGTCAAAGTTAAATCTTTAGCTATAGGGATACCTCCCTTGGTGCAGCAGAACTAGAAGTGAAGGGGAGATAGCTCATGCAACCTCCTATATTTGTTGGCTGAAAATGCCTGTGCATTGGAACTGGCAAACCCTCTGCCGATTCAGAGAGAAAGACCCAACAAAGTGCTTTAGGGACCCACATGTACTTAGTATTTTTATGATTTTTACTTTGCTTGTGGGATTTTTTGGATATTTGAAACTTTTGGATGGAATGTGATTTTTGGATAGAAGGGGATGGTTGGGATTTTTGAGAGGTGGATGCCTCATTTGATTTGCTTTCTCTTTGCTTAGGGACCCAAACCATTTTGTTTTTGGACTTTTCTTGTGAAGGTATGGGCTTGGATAGCTTTTTGAATAGGCTTGGCCTTGATTCTTTGCATTGATGTCCTAAGGCATGAGGACCTTTCAAATTTTGGGCTTCATAGGTAGAGGCATCCAAATGTTTATTTTTGAATCCCATGGGATGGATGGAAGCAGGTTTGGTGGAATGAGTGGAAGCTTTATGTTTAGACAATATGTGCATTTGTTGGTCATGATTAGGAATGTAAGGGTACTTATGGATAAGTGGATAATTAGGTGTCAATAAAAGTGGAGGTAAAGTGGATGGAGTGATAGTAGGAGTTGGAAGTAATGGAGGTAAAGTAGATGGTGGAAGGTGTACGGTCACATGCTTTTGGGGTTTATAGGATAATGGAGGTGGAATGACTACATATGCTTTGGGTATATGCTGTGGTTTGTGATGGAAAGTGGACTTAGGATGCATGGAGGAAGTCCCAACATCTTTAAAGTGTTTACCTTGGGGTGTATATCCAAGGCCATATGAGCATGGACGAATCTTGACATGGTTTGGCTGCAAGATACCTTGTTCATAAAGGCCTAGGCCTTTACCTTGGTAGTTCATGTTTTGGGGTATGCGATGGGCTATAGGACTAGGTGTGGTTTGGGAACTAGACATGGGTTCTTTATTGGATGTAGAAGGTGATGTGGATAAAGTTCGTTGTTGTCCTAAAGATGAAGACTCATGTATAAGGGTGGTAAGACCAAGTGGATACGATGGTGGACTTGAAGTGGAATTAATGGTGGATGTAGAAGGAGGATCATTAGGATCTTGATTAGCATTGTGTTCAATAAGATCCAAGCTATTGATTTGATCTTCTATGCTTATGTGTTCTTGGTAGGCACATGTCTCATTATGACAAGTAGATGTTTGCTCATTATGGATAGGACTAGATGGCAGATGACTAGGAGCAATGCGGATATCTTGCTCATGGATGGATATAGGATTATGGATAGGATCAATGTGCTCATGGATAGCTTCTTAATAGGTATCATCTTGATCATAAAGAAGGTAAATATTTTGGATAGATTGGATTTGGATGGCTTGGTCATGGATAGGTACAGGGGTATGAATAGGATCAAGCTTCTCATGGATATGTTCTCCATCATGAACAATATCTTGATCATAAAGAAGGTATAAGTTGTGGATAGGTTGAATGGAAGGTCTTCAATCTTGATTAGGATGGGGGCTTGATGTTTCCATATGCATTGGATTATACTCTTGACATACCTCTTGGGTTGCTTGAATGGAAGCGGATAACTCTTGGATAGATTCTTGGTCAACAACATGAAGGCATGATGGGTCTTAACTTGAACTCATGATAGGAGGTTCATGAAGATGCTTGATGACTTGTGAGTCACATGATGGGATTGAAGGGATAGGCATGTTAATGGAGGGCACTTTGATAGGCTCATGAATGGGTGTTTGACATGAAGGCATTCTATCCCTTGCTAGTAGCCAATGGATCACATCCTTTGCAAGTGTATGGGTAAGTGGACAATATAATGGATGGATGATAAGGGTAGATGGGGTTGTGGAATTATGATTACCTAGGACTTTGCTTGGATGGAGGGATAAAGGGAAATTGGATGGGCTAGGACTTGGGCTAGATGGAAGGATAATGGAATTAAATAGATTGGTTTTATCTAACACAATCTTACCACAATCTTCTAGGTTCTTGACCAATCTTTTAAATTGTACACAAGTGGCTATGGCATGGCCCTTATACCTATGGTATGCACAATATTCATCATCTTTATACCAATTAGGTTTTAAAATAGGTGGAGAATGTGAACTTAGCGGGTATAGCTCAATCAAATTTGCTTGGACCAATCTTTCTTAAAATATCTCCATGGAATCTTTTAGTGGAGGGTAGTAGAACATGGGGATGAAGGTGATGAAGGTTGGTGGACCGATGGGCTAGGATTGGGATCACATGGTGGTGTTGGGATAGGACTAGTTGGATCATGTGTTGGCATGTGATTGGATGGTGGAGGCCACTCTAGATGGATATCTTCCTTGTCAAAGGTAATTAAGTCTTGTTGCATTAGACTAGCATGTTCTTGTTGTGGAGGCCATTGATAATCTTGGTAGTTGGGTGAAATGGTAGGATATGTAGACAAAAGATCTTGGGGTTGATATAAAGTTGAGGGCATTTGATCTTGTTGCCAAGGTGAACTTGGGCTCACATGTTGTTGTGATGTGGGTGGATATGTTGATGTGGCATTGACATGATAGGTGGATGAATTAGGTTGGTATGAAGTTGAAGTAGATGACATGTAAGGTTGATGTGGAATTTGTTGAGGTTGGGATGGTAGTTGGACTTGTTGTTGTGATATGACTTGTTTTTGTTGGAATTGTTGAATGGGTTGTTGTGATGGTTGGAATTGTTGAATTGGTTAATGTTGAATGGATAGAGGATGATGTGCTTGTTGGGTTTGACAAGTGGCCATGAGGTATTAGGCTTGTGCTATGAGTTGTTGCATTTGAGGTGATTGGCTTGTTTGTTGAAGTTGTTGGATCATGTCATTGGCCTCTTGAATGGTTTGTTGGCTTAGAGGTGATTGGCTTTCTTGAGCTTTGTGAAGTTGGAACATGAGTTTTAGTACTTGGTTTTCAAATGTTGGCATGGTGTCACACAAGTGTTTAAGTCTTAAGACCTTTTTGGCAAGTGCTTGATTATGATTCGATGATGATGTGGATTGTTTGGATGATGATTCAATGGTTAGGATGAAGGTTTAGATTGATTTTTTTATTTGTTTGGTATCTATAGCTTGATTTGGCAATGTTCAAACAAATGATTATGCATATACACACATGAATCACTCATGCATCTACACATAAGCAATTTTTTACTTTAAAAATGAAATGTGATGATTATTAAACAAGCACCTGAAAACACATCACAAGCCTAATGTCTAGTCAAGTGGGTATGGCCAATTAGGTCTTAGGCTAGATTGCACAAGGTTGACTAGGGAATTGAAAGCAAAATCTTGCCACATAGCCAGGAAAAAAGAGTAACTGACCCTTCACCTTCACTTCCCAAAGGTATAAAGTTATTTGGGGCTTAGCCAAGAGTGACAAGATTTACAACTCCCAATGAGGGTGTCTTTCGATTTAGCCTCGGTTGAGGTCATCCCTTGGAGTGGTGTGTCTCCAAGCAAGCCTCCTAGATAGGGTGACAAAAGCAAACAAAGTGAGATGTCACTTGATTCACAATCACACTTTTTAATTGACCCTTAGAAAATGAAATGTGTGAAAAAAAGTTCAAGCATTTGTTCATTTTAAACCAAAGCCAAAATGTGATGGAAGACACTTGTTCATTTTATCCCAATTTCAATGATGTGATAGAAAACAATGTTTGTTTTAAGCCCAAATCTAAATGTGTTTGTAAACAATGATTAAGAGATGAAAGATTATAATGAGTGCACCTAATTATTTTTTCTTTCCAAGTTGCTATAGTGACTGATCCAAATGCTGCTCCATCTCCTTTGATTCACCTACAAGCCACAAAAATTGAAAAGAAACAAGTAAACTTGCATAGAAGAAAGTTATGTGAAAAAAATGAAATCTAAAAAATTATGATTAAAATGACCTAATACAATAGAATGGATTACATAAATAGAAAATTTAGAAAATTTTGAGCACTTTTAAAAAGAAATCCATTGAAAAGGGATCAAAAATGCAAAAGTTATGTTTGTTTGAAGTTTGCAATGAAAGAGTGTTAAGATTGAAAAATAAACCCTGCAAAAAATCAGCAAATAATGTCATCCAACAACAAAATAGATATGATCATGAGGTCCATTATGATTTTCTAATCAATATCAAAAAAAAAATTTGCCCAAATTGGACTCCATATACAAAAGTTATGTCATAAACTAGGGTTTGAAAAAAATTTATTTTTTGACAAAAAAATCCATTTGTACAATAGATCTGAAAAATAATGATATAAAAAAATGGATTTAAATATTTCTAACCACCTGCAAAAAATAGAATGTGATTTGGTTAGCTAGATTGGAAGATATGATTTTTTTCCTAAAAGTCATGCGTAAAAAATTTCTGAAAAATTAGAATCGCAGGGTCAACTTCAAATCGTCATAACTCCTTCAATATTGAGTCAAATCTTTAATGTAACCACGTTTCGGAAAGCTCTCGAAGTCATCTTCCACTGAATCCAAGATCTCCTTTTTCTAGGACCTGCGTAAAATAGAAAACCCTCTTCAACAGATCTGGTCTTAAACAAAAAAAAAATCAGCAATATAAAATATCTTCAACCTACAAATCAAAGTGCATAAACCTACAAAAACTAATGATTAGATCCACTAGGGCATGTTCACGTCGGGTTCACTAGAAATGCATAATGAAAAATTTGGATAAAATTAAAATGATAAAACAATACAAATGCATTACCTAATCCAAATCTTCAATACCTCAAATAGATGTAAGATGGCTTGATTGATTCAATGATTTGATATGTTGATTACTCAATTCCGCAGCATAACACTAAGATGGAGATTGATAGATGAATGATGATGGATGAAGATGGATGAGAAGATTTAAGAATGATTTTGACGGAATGAGGATGCATGAAGAATAGATGCCCCTCTAAAGTGTCTAATGGCTTGAGTGAGGCTTGATTTATAGGAGAGGTTTGGTTCAAATGGATGGTTGAGATTAAAAGACTAATTAAATGATGTGGACGGCTAGGATTGATTCGGTTATCACACTCTTTAAGGGAATTGTAGTCATGTGACAAGAGGGAAGAGGATAAGGCTAATGTGTAATTGTGTACACAAATACTTTTATTAGGTCTTGTTAGTTGTACATGTGAAGGATTTTAATGAAAGTTGTACTACAACACATGATTGAATGGAGAGATGGACAAGTGTCAAAATGTCATGAGAGGTGAGGATAATTAGTTGGAATATGTGAGGGAAATTAATTAAATAAATAAAATTTCTTTAATTAATTGGCTAGGTGGATTAAGGATGGATTAAGATGAGAAATTAATTAAATAAATAAAATTTATTTAATTAATTGGCTAATGGATAAGTGGAACTAGGAGTGTGATGCAGAGCGCATAGTGAAACACTTCAAAACATGGGTGAATACCCATCAAACCCACAATACAGAGAAATTATTTCTTAGTTAGCTTTAAATACCCTCCTCTAGGTCCAAACAATACCGAACCATACACACTTTCTTCATTATCGGCAAGACACCATACCATCGGCGAACTCAAATCTCGTTGGGCCGATACACCGATGAATCTCCCGTCAGAATTACTTTCTATTGTCACTCTGATGTCCCTTCAACCATGCTCGTCGGTAAGACGTAGATTATTGGTGGGAACTTTCGCTCTTCTTCCGATACGTCGATATACTAACTTGTATATGCTTGACTTGACTTGCTGTTACCAGTGGGTTAAAGTATCCTTACCCATTACAACCGATCACCATTTGTATCTGACGAAAGATACATTCTCAACATACATTCATTTCACCGTTACGATCGGTCACCTTTTGTATCCGACGAAAGATACATTCACAATATACATTCTATTTCACCGTTATGGCCGGTCACCTTTTGTATCCAACAAAAGATACATTCTCAATATGCTTTCTCAACATGCATTCTCAATATACATTCTCAATATACATTTGTGATATGCATTCGCAATGTACATTCGGTGAAACGATACGAAACTGACGCCGATGACAACCTCTGCAACTTTGCAACCGAACAACTCACATAGAAACAACAAAAACTCAATAGAATGGAAAATGATCTACTCCTAAGGAAGTCATTCCACTGATTTCAAAGAAATCTCAACCAGTGGAATGCTTCCGATCTACCTCTCTGCAATTAAACCAAACAGAACTTTTTATTACTTCTTCTCAGAAACGTAATATACATACATCAATCTTCTCTGCCTGTCTTTCTCTCCCTCTCTGTCTGTCTCTTTAACTAACATAGACTAACTATATAGACTCTCATATCGACAGTTACACAAGATGGAAGGCGAACCGCCCTACAACCACCTCTGTCATTCGGTTACATTCAAATCAATTATAATCTCTAATGACACGTATACAGACTCAGTTTATACCTCTACTCAGCCAACTATGATTCAATATGGCGTTAAGGCCTTACAAACATCAAAAAGACAACTTAGACAAAATAGAGTAGGGATCCTCAGTGTCTCAGGGTGCTCCTGCACCGAAGTGGGATAGGACAAAATGCTACATGATGTGTCTAATGATGTTTTTGACTAGGTGATGCAAGAAATGAACAAATTTGGGTGTCTACACCCATAAACCCTAAATAATGCCCTTAAACCCTAAACTCGACCAACCCTAAACCACTAAACCATAAATGATGCCCCTAAATCCAAGCAACCCTAAATCTCTATCTCTATCATCCCTCTACCTCTCAACCTCTCTCCTTATGTCTCTGTCCATATCCCTCACTCTCTATTTCCCTATCTCTCCCCTCAGTCTCCTCTATATCTCCCTATCAGTACTCTCTCTCTCTCTAAACCCTAAACCCTATACATCTAAACCTTAACCCCTAAAACATAAACCCTAAATCCTAAATCATGCCCCTAACCCCTAACCCCTAAACTCAAGCAACCTTAAACCCTAAACCAAAGAAACCCTAAACCTCTATCTCCCTATCTCTCCCCTATCTCCCTATCTTTATCATCCCTCTACCTCTCAATCTCTCTTCCTATGTCTCTAGCCATGTCCCTCACTCTCTATCTCCCTATCTCTCCCCTTGGTCTCCTCTATATCTCCATATTGGTCCTCTCTCTCTACACCCTAAACCTCTAAACCTTAACCCCTAAACCATAAACCCTAAACCGTGAATAATGCCCCTAAAACCTAAACCCTGACCCCTAAACTCTAAACCCAAGCAACCCTAAACCTCTATCTCCCTATCTCTCCCCTATCTCCCTATCTCTATCATCCATCTACCTCTCAATCTCTCTCCCTATGTCTCTGGCCATGTCCCTCACTCTCTATATCCCTATCTCTCTCGTCGCTCTCCTATATATCTCCCTATCGATCCTCTCTCTCTCTCTAAACTCTAAACTCTAAACCTCTAAACCTTAACCCCAAACCCTTAAACCATAAACCCTAAACCCTAAATAATGCTGCTAAACCCTAACCCATAACCCCTAACCCCTAACCCAAGCAACCATAAAGCCCTAAACCCTGGAAACCATAAACCTCTATCTCCCTATCTCTCCCCTATATCCCTATCTCTATCATCCCTCTACCTCTCAATATCTCTCCCTATGTCTCTGGACATTTCCCTCACTCTCATTCTCCCTATCTCTCCTCTCGCTCTCCTCTATATCTCCCTATCATTCCTCTCTCTAAACCGTAAACCTCTAAACCTTAACCCCTAACCCCTAAACCATAAACCCTAAATCCTAAATAATGCCCCTAAACCGTAACACCTAAACTCTAAACCTAAGAAACCCTAAACCCCTAAACCCTAAACCCCAAGCCTCTAAACCCTAAACCCTAAAACCACGCAACCATAAACCTCTATCTCCCTATCTCTCCCCTGTCTCTATCAACCCTATACCTCTCAATCTCTCTCCCTATGTTTGTGGACATGTCCCTCACTCTTTATCTCCCTATCTCTCCCCTCCTCTATCTCTCCCAATCTTTATCAATTCCCTCTCTATCTCTCTCTAAACCCTAAACCCCTTAACCCTAACCCCTAGCCCCTAAACCACAAACCCTACACACGAGCAACTCTAAACCCCTAAACCATAAACCCTACACCCAAGCAACTCTAAACCCCTAAACCCTAAAATTGATAAATTCTAAACTCATAAATCCTAAATAATGCCCATAAACCCTAACACCTAATCTCTAAACCCTAAACCCCAAACCCAAGCAACCTTAAACCTCTCTCTATGTCTCTCTCTCTCTCCCTAAACCCCTAAACCCTAAAAAATGCCCCTAACTGTAACCCCTAAACCCTAAACCTCTATCTCCCTATCTCTCCCTATATCTATTGTCCCTCTACCTCACAATCTCTCTCCCTATGTCTTTGGCCATGTCCCTCACTCTATCTCCCTATCTCTCCCCTTGGCTCCTCTATATCTCCATATTAGTCCTCTCTCCCTCTCTAAATGCTAAAACCTAAACCTCTAAACCTTAACCCCTAACCCCTAAACCATAAACCATAAACCCTAAATAATGCCCCTAAACCCTAACCCCTAACCCCTAAACCCTAAACCTAGGAAACCCGAAACCTCTAAAACCCAAACCCCTAAACCCTAAACCTCTATCTCCCTATCTCTCTCCTATCTCCCTATCTCTATCGTCCCTTTACCTCTCAATCTCTCTCCCTATGTCTCTAGACATGTCCCTCACTCTCTATCTTCCCTATCTCTCCCAAGCTCTATCGGCCCCTATCTATATCTCTAAACCCTAAACCCTAAACCCCTAAACCATAAATAATTCGACTAAACCCTAACCCCTAACCCCTAAACCCTAAACCCTAAACTTAAACAACCCTAAACTCATAAAACCTAAATAATTCCCCTAAACCTTGACCCCTAACCCCTAAACCCTAAACCCTAATCCTCTCTCTCTCTCTCCCTAAACCCTTGAACCCTAACCCCTAACCCCTAAACCCTAAACCTGAGAAAACCTAAACCTCTATCTCCCTATCTCTCCCTTATCTCCCTATCTCTATCATCCCTCTACCTCTCAATCTCTCTCCCAATCTCTCTGGACATCTCGCTCACTCTCTATCTCCCTATCTCTCCCCTTTGTCTCCTCTATTTCTCCCTATCTATCTCATTTCTCTCTCCCTTATCAGCAAAGGAAATGGAAACAAGAAAACTAGGAATCTCTCTCTCCATCTCCCTGTCTATCTCCTCTCTCTCCCCTCCATCTCCACCCTCTCTCCCTCTTCCTCCCTCTCCCTCTCCCTTATCAATAAAGCAAATTGAAACAAGAAAACTACAACATGCAAAGAGGGATGAGGATATAAATTGGGAGGATGAAATGGTAACAAGATAAAACTAAAGTTCATTGGATGGAAAGAATGATAAGAGGAGTGGTGTAAAATAGTAAAATAGGGAAAAATTGGTGGGATCGAAAGGGAAACTGGAAAGGAAAAGGACAACTAGGAAAGCTAGGAAAAGGAAAACTAGGAGGTAGATATGTGAGAGAGAGAGAGAGAGAGAGAGAAGGTAGCAGGTAAAGAGGGGAGGGAGACCCATAAGGGAGTGAGAGAAAAGCTTTATTAATGTGCTCGAATTATGCTTTGCTTTGTTAATTTTCAAGCCTTTGGCTTTTATTTGCCTTGGGCTTCCAACCCAAAGGCTTGGATTGTGTTTTGGACATCCAAAGACGTGTTTTTGTAGATTGTAACAAAAATTACATAATCTGGAGTGTGCTCCCCATCAAATTTGTACGTGTTTCAATGATAAGTCATAAAAATACCACCATAGTCTTAAGCTCTCTCTTAACTTTCTAACCATATATATTTTTTTCATGTTTTGACTATGTTAAGGATTTCATCTTTAATTTCTTTTGTTACTGTATATGTTTTTTGTCAAAAACTAGTGTGTGGTATTTTTGACTTTTTTTAACCATTCATCAAAATTTCAAATTTAGAAACTAGACTCCATTCTACACGTATTCAAATTTTTATTTATTTATTTTTTATTAGTTTTAAAAAATTTTAGGGGGAAGAATGCTCAAATTTCTATTTGTCAAGATGTGTCCACTTTGAAAATTAGTAAAAAATCAATTATTCATGAAAAAATTATCATAAAAATTAGGGATAAACTACATGGTGTTAGGTAATTTCTCACTAAAGCTATTTTTGAAATACTTAAAAAAAAGTTAATATTTTAGAGGGAGCACACTAGATGCTATGTTATGTTTTTTTTGAAAAAATAGGACCAATTTGTGTGCTCCCCTTTTTGAACCCCTTCATCTCAACCATTTTTGAAAAAACATAGTAGTTTAGAAACTAGATTCAGAGCACTATGACTCTTGTTTTTGTTCTATCTTCAAATTTTGAGTGTAATTATCTTCAATTTATCATCTAGCATCAATGTTTCCTAATTTCAGAAAAAAGTGGCATTTTAAGACACCCTTTTGGTCCCCCATCTTTGTACACTTACCCTTGTATATGATTTGAATTATTTAATATAAAATAAAGGTGGCAGCAGAGTGCAAGCCCTCAACTGTGAAGATGTGCCCACCTGTTAATTTTGTGATGTATGTGAAACATCATGATGTAATCATGATGAGCCACATGGCATACAACAATACAAAGTTTTTAGGAATACTTCCAACACAGTCCACTTGTAAATTTTTCCACCATTCGATGAACAAATGATGAATGGTTGTAGTTAAATTCTAGAAGGTAGATCCCCAATGCTACACATTGCCAGCAAAAGCCTTCGGAATGAACCAAGAGCCATTAAATATTATTAGATCAATGGTTGAGATATATATAAAATATATAGTATATTTATATTGATTATTGTATAGTATATTTATATAATTTGAATTATTTGATATAAAATAAAGGTGGCGGAAGAATGCAAGCCCTCAACTGTGAAGATGGGCCCACCTGTTAATTTCATGATGTACATGAAACATCACGATGCAATCATGATGAGCCACATGGCATACAACGAGACAAAATTTTTCAAAAATACTTCCAACACAATTCACTTGTAAATTGTTCCATGGTTTGATGAACAAATGATAAATGGTTGTAGTTCAATTCCATAAGATAGATATTGAATTCCACAAATGTGCAACAAAAGCCTCCGAAATCAGGTGGGAGCCATTAGATATTATTGGATCAATGGTTGAGATATGGAGAGTGGTAATTTACCTTTTAGAGCCTTAGAGGGTGTTTAGGTTACATTGGTTGCTAAAAATATTATTAGTAATAGCGATGTAGATAGCTAAATTACACCACCTCCTAATTTTGTACATTATGTGATACATCTTATATTATTTTAATGTCACATTAACACATTTTAATTGTCATACTAACTTACCATTACTATTTACTGTCAAAATTAGCCAAGATCAGCAAATGAAAACAAGACAAACTTCCACAAAGCATAAACACATAAAATACAAAATGCATAATCAAGAGATTACATCAAGAAATACACCAAGATTTGATGAAAATGTACAAAGAATGTTGCATATATAGGCAAGGAGAAGGAGGTGAGAAGGAGAGAACCAACTATGACTAACCCTCTATGTGATGAACACATGTGTGCACAAATGGAGGGTGATGGACAAATGTCTCCAACCTCCCATATGGTGAGGAGAGAATATCTCCAACCTATAATGAGGTGAAGTGTCAAAATGACTATCCTCATGTGAGCACATGAGGTGAGACAAAAAAGTGACTAACCTCAAAAGTGAACTTAACCTTTAATGTCAAGGTTAACTTAGACTTAGCCACTAAGTGTGACTTAAGCCTAGGTGTGGGTTAGGATAAACCCAACACTCTAACATTTACCATCACTAATTAATTAACTAGTCACTTTTTGGATTGATCAAAGTGGCATAAGACCATTAAATTATATTAATATAAAAATTTTACAAATAAAATGGCCTTGGAGCAACTTCTTTGAACAAGACATATTTTTTTCAATTGATCAAAGTGGCATAAGACCACTATATTATATTAGTAAAAAAAAATTACAAATGAAATGGCCTTGGAACACAATTTAGAGTACAAAATATAATTACATAACAACAAAATATTGCTATTGAACTTTTATCCTTGACTTTGTCCTCCAAAATCTCTTTTGTTCTTTTTGGTTCCTCTTTTCAAACATTTCACTATAGTCAATAACCAACCTATTAACATGCAATGTCTACGTGACCATTTCAATTATGTAGTCATTCACAATGTCAGTAAATGATTTTCCATAGAACTTTGCATTATATGTACAAGAAAACACTAGGTGTGGACCTAACAATATGGCTAGTAAAGTAGAATTAAATTTATTTTATCTGATTCACTGTTAATTATGTCACAATACCAAAATTCCATGCGTCGATTCAAATGTCTAGTTTCTCATACATACTTTTCTCATTTGCAAATGTAAAAAGTGTCCACTCTTGACAGAATACATCTGAGCTGATAATATTAAAACATGTAATATTTCTTCATTCTCAGAAGTGGAAAGAAATAACATCTTGCATAGCCATACACATAAAATTTTCTATCATATTGTTATACATTTTTGAACTCTAGTTTTAATATTTAACTAGTAACTTACCTTCTACGCATAGTTGCCGTAATGAATGGCATTCCTTTTAATTTTCGTAGTTTCTCAAATCTTCTATAGTTCTATTGTAACATTGTTTGATGCTCAGTAATACTAATTAGCAGTCTGAATTGATTTGCAATTCAACAAGTTAATCTTTTAACCTAACCTCGTTGTTTTTCAAATATTTTGGAAAGACAAGTGCCAACTGCCAAGTGGTAAGTAAATGTGTATTTGTGAAACACATATATAATTGATTCACCTAAGGTTGAAGCAATAAATAGTAATAATGTTGTGTACATGTAGTACAAAGAAATTTAATAACTGTAAGCAACTACATTAAGTTGACTCCACCGATAGCACGAATAAAATTATTAACATTTTTAATGGGAATTGGCTGATCTAGGAGGTTGGTGGCTTTGTTGGTTCTCCAAAATGTACCCTATTGATCTCTGTGATTATTTTCAAGTTTAAATGACATAAAATAACTATTAATTATTTCATTCAAATACTTGTTATAACATATATTGGAGACAAGATTACACATAACAATACTTTATTTATATTCTTCAAAACAGAAAGTACATATTTTTCACAAATGACATAATAAAAATACTTTGTTTCTATTTTTTAGATGATGGTGATGAAGAGGACACCATCAACTATACATTCAATTCCTTGATTCTATTGATATAATCCCAACTCTTCATCAACTACCGGATCGCTCATACATAATACTCTTCAACTGTAACAACTGTGCCACTGATGGTTGCTAGTGGATCTGGGAGGGAGAAGGGATCATAATGATGCCCCTCTTCCTTACCATCTAATTTTTCCAATTAGCCAAGGCCATTGGAACTTCAAAAATTCCATCTACTTCGACCAAACAACTATTACAACTAGAACAATTATACAAGCTTAATCCATTCTCACCAGAATGACACTACATGAAAGTGAAACTAAGGGAGAAGTAAGGATGCTGATGCCATGGGCTTATTCTTTCCCCCATTGAACCTTCCATTCCTTAGAAAACATTCTCTTTTTCTTAAAATTTGAATGAATAGATTTGCAACCATGAAAATAGAGACATGCTTCTTTGGAAAATAGAGAACACAAAAGACATGGAAAAAGGGAATATACTCTACATATTAATTAAGGAAGAAGTTGATGTAAACACTTCCTTTTATAGCCAAAATGGATTAAAGGCTCTGTATCTAAACATTGGCTTTTCTTAGCAATCATAATCATTCTATTTCTATCACATGTAGACTCGCACACTTGAGCCTTATCTAGACATCTTTAAAAATCACATCATAATTCCAAAAGTAGCAAAAGGGAGGCATGAATATTCATATCTAATTAGAAACTATCTATAACCATATCCAAGACATATACCATACGTCCAATCGGCTTACTAATAATCTGACTAAAATGCAAAAGTAACTGATGTAATGTACTTGTTGTCAAATCACATATCTTTGTACCCAGGTTACAAATTCTTCCTTTGATGGCCAATTATGATCTAAGGCCTTTTCTACCTGGTCCATATGAGCATTGAATCTAGAATCTAACAAAATCTTTGCTTCCTTTATGAAGTTACTTAGGCCAACTTCTAAATTTAACACTTTGTCTAGTTCCACATTACACCTCATTTGCTCACTTTTGGTATCTAATGTGATTGAACTGATAGCCTTGGGAACAATGTCATCAAACTCTCTTTTCCACTCTACTAATTCCTTTTTAGATCCATCATTATTATATATCGGTGGTAGAGAACATTCCTCAACAGACTTGAAATATTTCATCTTATCCTTTGATGTCACATCAAGTTTACTCTGAAAGGTGGATACTTCATTAAAAATGTCAATGACCTAATGGGTACTGATTATCCCATTAGGGATGTTAGACTCCATGATGCAATGGCTATGGATGTGAGTCGTCAATGCCACACAAGGAAACCATACACCTAAGATATCATTCAATGTTGAGTTACTTGACACATATCCATCCAATGCTCTTCTTAGCTTACTGTGGCATACCCATGCATCATCTATCTTTTTCAAAACCTTGTTCATTTCATGGTTTAGGAAGCCTTTTATTAGTGATATTTGGTCTTTCCTATGCTCCTCTTTTAGTTGATTCGCCTAGTTTCTTTTTTCTAGTTTATCATCTAACTCAATAATAACTTCTGGATCACCACCCTGTCCAAATGAACCTATGGGACTGGATGTGGAAGAAGGTGAGGCTACCTCAATTCCCATTAGAGGTACAAAAGCCTTGAGTCTATTGGATTCCTGAAACAACTTTACATTGTCTTATTTTAATTGTTTCAACTCTGAAAACATCTTCCTAGATGCTACTTATTTAAATTTTGTAGTAGCAACTACTAAAGATGCAGCCTGAGGAGGTGTTGTATTAGCTAATTTTCTCACAATGAGTTGGCCTGTGAATCATTCAAATCCTTTACCACCCAAGGTTTGTTGTCATTTGGAGCCATGGCCCAGATGGCCAATGCTTCATGGCTTGCATTAAACCTTGATCCAAACAATTCCTTAGCTTGTTCCTTAGTTATGAATTCTTCATCAAAGTCATCTTGTCTTCTGACGGTATCCATTGCTATGGTAGAGAAGATATCCCATCCTAGCAATAAAAGAAAACCACTCTCTTGCACTAGTCTTCTACCTTCTTCAGGGGTAATCTTGTTGATATCCATATCCAATTCTTTTAGAACCTTTTGAGCAATCTCAATTTTGTTAATATCATCGACCTTACCTTGCCCTTTATTCAATTTTATTAAGTATGCTTATGATTTATTCTACACAAGGAGAGCCTTGAATTATTTAGACTTTACAAATTCATCATCAGACAAAAACCCATTGCAGGCTAAAGCTCTGACATCCTACACCGTTGCACTACTCTCCTACATACTCAACAAAGTCTTGGTAGGGGGAGGAATGGTAATTTCATTCCTTTGGGGTGAGCCTGGCACCTACTGGATATCCTCTAAATCAATCCGGTTCTCCCCCATCTCATCAGGTAAATAATACTCAACCAATGGTTGCTTTACAACAATTGGTTCATGAACAAGGAGAGAATTTCAAGATTCCTTTGTTCTTTCTCCAATCTGTGGAGGGAGAGGCTCTTCAATTTTATCCTCAGGGTTTTTCTAGTGCTTAGGGGACTTTGGATTAATAGGCTTCTTTTTAGGGACAACCTTTAGTTGTTCCGCATAGTCCATTAGCATCTTCATCTTAAGAATAGGATCTGATATGTTTGGAAAAGCTCATGGGTATGTATGATCTACCAATTTCCTCTATCTTCCCCCAATGAGGACAAGTCCAAATATTTCCCTTCTTTGAAACAATTTCTAAGATCATCTTTCTCATCATAATGATGTTCAAAACTAGATCTCTATTTTTCCCCCCTTATGGGTAAGTGCAAAAAGATGGGGGGCCAAAAAGTGGCCAAAAAATTTTCAAAAAAATTTAAGTCATAACGCGAGCGCGTTATAACACGCTCGCGTTATGGCTTGGCAATGACAAGCCTTAGGCTCGTCATTACCGAGCCATAACGCGAGCGCGTTATAACGCACTCGCGTTATAAAGTGCTATAAATAAAAAAAACGCAGTCATTTTATTTCATTCTGAATTTTTCCTCCGCCCACGGCTTCAAAACCCTCAAAAACGCGCTCGCGTTCTACAAAACGCCAATCAACACAAAAGACTTGTCGATTCATCACCGAAATACTGCCGTGACGTCGAGCATGCCAAAGGGGTGAGTTATCTTTATTTTTTTGTTTGAATTTCTTCCTAAATAGGTAGGTTTTTGTTGATTTTTGATGTATATTTCATTAATTGTAGGAAATGTTAATGCACCTCTTCCTCCTCCTCCTCCTCAAAATCCACAAAATCTTGAGGAAGAAATACCTATAGAACAACAACCTCCTCCATTCATTCCTTGACATGCCTCTGGAACACAAGATAATATAATGGGGGAAATTGAAAACAACAAAAAACAAATTGAAGATATAATTGCAAGGTTGAAAGATCCTTCCACTTCAACCTTGCATAGGTCCACGCTTGCCGAATCTCTTGAGTCTATGTTATCAAATGTAAATTCAATTAGCAAGTAAATAACTAGTTGGACCGATAAAAAGAGAGAGTTTAGAGATTACTATGCAGATAAATTGTCATACCAAGATGTCAAAAAATTACAAATTACAAAAGTAGACTTGTGTTCAATTTTCACAAACCCACAAACAAATCAACCTCCACCCATTACTTGCAAGAGGTTCCCTATCCATTGGTGCAACAACCAAGCGATAAGGGACAATTTCGGGCAGAGGTGGTGGATGGTTTTTGACCATCCTCCATGCAATAACAATGAGGTCCCGTAATACTTTTTGAGGAAACTCTACTCCGAGTTTGTCCTCAATAAAGTGCCAAACTATTTTGATATACGGGACTTCTAGGGTAGAGGTGGGGGCTCAGCACAGGATAGACTAGGGGCACATCTTGACCCACAGCGGGTAGTGAGACGAGTAATCAGCAGACCAACCCACGAGCATGTTTCTATCCCTTCCATTGTGAAGGAGAGTGTTGAGGTCGATACACTGAGGTCGATTAGTGCCTTGACCCAAAGCATCATAGAGCATGCCGATCTTGCAACACAGAGTGGGTTGGGAGATAGTGTGAGGAGTAGGGTCCCACCGCATACTTGCCAGGCTTGCGGGTCAGCCTGTGGTTATGACCCCATGGACAGTCAGGACGCAGGTGCACAGGCTACATCTGCAGCTGAGCAGATGGTGATGATAGATACCCTCCTGAGTGAGACTTTCAGCCTTGATACTTAGGTAAATATTAGCAAGTTTATTGAATTTAATTTATTAAATTTCATTTTTGAAATACAAGATTAACTAATTTAAATTGATGATTTTAATGAAATTTCAGGGTCATAGCGTCGATACAGTTTTCAGTGGTTCTCCACCTACATTTTTCACTAGATCATCTACTGTCGAGGTATGTAACTAGTAAACAATTATAAATATTACATGTGAATAGCATCGTTATATGAATGGTATTCTAATTTCTGATTTTGGATGTTGAATAGGTTAACACTGTAGATTTCATGGCAACACCTGCCAGCGGTGGTGGACTTCAAAGATTTACAGAAGTAATAAAATAAATAGTTTAATGAATGAATTGTACTTACTAAATTTTTGTATGTGATTTGTGTGTTTTATTGTGTGTACTTCCATGTTTAGATGAACGTGTGTATATGTTAGGAGCCATGATTTGCATCACTATTATAGTTTTCGTAATTGAATAATGTTGTTTTATTTCCAGATGATGCAGGCTACAGATACACCTCCCCATGTTCATAGGGCAATGGAGTAGGGTGTGGCCTCTGCGATTCATAGCTCTATGGCATTGACAGGGGTATGAGGCAGATTAGTAAATTTCAATTTACATTCATTGTTATAGTTGTCTATTTTTGAAAAATCAAAAGATTATTGATTTGAAGTTTAATTTCTATCTGGATGGTTTCTATAGGACATGACATCATCAGGGCCTATTCCTGCTACTAAGGCAAGCGAGGAGACAGATTATATGTTAGCGGTAAGTGGTTATTTTGTTAAATGTTTCATTTTTTTATAACATGTAATTTCTATATATTAATATCTATACTTTTTTTTGTAACAGGTAAAGGTGCAGGAAGAACTAAATAGGAGGAGTAGCCCTCGGGTTCGTAGTAGACCACCCACATGCATGTCTCCATCCCCTAGAAGATCAAAGGCTGCTCGTGATTTATTCTCTTCACCAGCCAGAGGGGAATGACTTTTTATTGTGTTCCTCTGTTGTATGCCTATATGGCATTTGTGGACATATATTTTGTATTGTACATAGTTGACATTGTATGTCTATATGGCATTCTTGTAAGCCTATATGGCTATTTTGTATATATGTTATACTTATATCGACAGATATTGATGTATGCGTATATGGATATTTGGTTAATACAAATCTTTTTTATTGATGGCGTCCATACTTGCATTATAAATCCACTTTTGAATGGATATTTGTAGATGGCTACTTCAAATATTTAAAGTCTGATTGTATTACATAGGATGTTTGCATTTTCTTTGATAGGCTTGATAGGCCATGGATTACATGATGGTGTTTGATGGAAAAGTATGGTACTAGAAGACTCTAGTTCATTCTTAATAGGCTTGTGATTGATAATATCTTTGCATGATTGCACTTGATCTTGGATCATGGGCATGTTGTTAGGATTTTGATTGCATTGTGATGTTTGATGGATAGGCATGGTGTAAGTGTAAGATACCCAACTAGTTCTACAAAAAATTTTCCTTACTTAAACACTTTTACTTGCTAACAATTCATCAACTACTTCAATAACATAAAGATATACATCAAGATAACTATTTGAATGAAACAACATTAGAGTTGGGTACTTGTCTTGTTACTTGATTCAATCAACTTGTAATGTCTTATTACATGGAAAATGCTTTCAATAGCATGAAGTACAACTCATTCAATGGAAATACAAGAACAGGCCTTGAAGCCTTGATGTTACAATGTCTTCCTTACTTGAGCAACATTTGAAGATTTGGAATGTTCAACTCATCACCTCACAAGGTAGGCACATATTTGAAGGATTTACAGGTTTTTCTGACTTGGGCGCCAAGTTGAGGTGACCTCCTCCTGAAGTTGCGCCTTGTCAACATTAGGCGCCAATTAGAGTTTATGGATGCTCTGGATTGTTTCCAAGAGTAGGCGCCAAAACATCATCATTATGAAAGTGTTTTAAATGCTAGGCGCCCAAATGAGCCCTCTGGAGTCTAGGCGCTCCTTTCATGCATTCTGTGTTCTAGGCGCCAATTGAAAGGAGTGGAGAACAGGGCAAGCGCCTTCCAAACTAGGTGTTTCCTTGAGGTGACAAGGACTTAGAAAGTGTGCCTAAGGTGAGCGCCTTGAGTGAAAAGGTCTAACAAACATCTTTGAACCCCATTTCAAGGTTAGGCGCATTCTGGAGGTGGAAACAAGTAGAAGGTGCGCCTTAGCTTCCTTTGTCAATTCTTTCAAGTCTTTGTTGATTAGGAAGGTGGAATGCTTCATTGTAGAATGAGCGCCTATCTTCTAATGTCAAACTACTTCTTCTGGCTCACTCTGTGGCTAGGCACCAGAGCTAAACTGTTCACACAAGGGAGTGCACCTAGACTCACTTGATGTTTTCTTACTACTTCAACCCCTGGAAGATGTTCCAAGGTGTTCCCTTTTACAAGAACCTGACCTCCCAAGTTCCTTCATGTGCTATTCCTTGAAGGCGCCAAAACTGAGCTCCAGTGCCATGGGATTGTGCCTAACATCTTTGAAGAGTTTCTAAGCCTTTTGCAAGTTGATATCCCAAACTCATCTTCTAGGCACAACAGGAGCTTTCCAAAGGAGTTTCCAAGTTTTAGATGCCAGGCAAGGTCATGGGTGAATGGAACTGCACCTTAGGAGATGACTGGATTCTAAGCGTCAGTCTGGAGTTACAATGGAATTGATATGCGCCTCAACTAGCTTAGGTGCCCATTTGAAGTGATTCCTTTAACACTTCTCTGTCAATCTCAACTGCAAGGATGATCTCCTAATCCAATTTTGATCCTCTGAAGATGCAAATAGCTTTTCATTTCACTAGGCGCCATCAATGATGATCATCAACCAAAGCGCATTTCAAAGGTGAGATAGGCAAGTGAGGCGCCAAACTAGTCCTTAAGACTTATCTCCTTCTATCAAGTCAATTTCAACTATGTGAGAGAGTTCTATTCTAGGCACAAAATGGAAATGTTTCATCAATTGGTGCATCTTACAAAGCTCCCAATTCTAGGCACCAGAGCCAAAGAGTTTTTCCCAACACATGCACCTGGGCTAGGAATTCACCTAAGAGACATCACTTAGCTTTAAAACTTTCAATCTATAGCCATCTAGGCTAGGTGCTCCAATGGAGGATCCTTGAACTCATGCATTGGTGCCTTCTAGTTCTAGGCACCCATTTTGGATGATTCATCGTGATACTAGCGCCCAAAATGACTAGACTCTCTTCATCATCCAATTCACTTAGAAGACTCAAGTTAGAGACTTAGTTGTGTTAGCACAGTAAAAATTTGAAATTTTTACTATCTCCTTACTCCATCATATTTGAATAAATCCTGAAGAATATCCCAAAAAGACCATAATAAAATTTTTTTGTATCTCACGAGATGTCTATGGATGAGCAGTGCCAAATTTCATCAAAATCAATCCATCGGCAAGAGGTTGTGTTGCTTACACCGATACACAAGGAATCATTTGAAAATAACCATCAGCGTGAAAATAGAGATCGGAAGAAGAATTGTGGAAGTCACCGATGGAGTAAGTAATACCGATGACTTTACATCGGCAAGAAAGGTAAGTGGTCATACCGATCGGTATGACAGATATCTATCGGATGACTTTTCAAAAGATGCCCCGACGGTATATATCATACCAATAAAGCATTTCGGCAAGAGTTTCACCGAACAGCATGCGGGGGTAACGAAACAAATAGCCATCAGCGAGAGGTAAGCTATCGGGATAGAAAACAAGTAAGCCTCCGATGATTAAGAGTCTTGGCGATAAGAAAGCCATCGGCGAGACTCACAGCGATACACCTCTATCGGGATAACTTGACATATCGGAACAAAAGAACCAGGTCTTGCCGATTCACAAGTCACGGCGATCAAAAGGTGTCGGTGACACTTTACTAAACTTTGCCCGATGAGAGATATGAAAAGGGTCATCGGGGAGATGATTTGGATCGGGATATCTTGAGAAAGCTATCCCGATAGTGAATGTCATTCCGACAAAGATAAAAGTCCATACATGAAGATGACTATCGGCGAGACAATAAAGATCGGGAGAACAATATTTTATTATCCCGATAGTCTCAATCTTCCCGATAAGCAAATCATATCGGTGGGACTCGCTATATCGCAGAGAGATATAAAAACCTTGGCGATGAAGGAAGTCATGCCGATGGTCTTGCCCACTTAAAATATGACATTACATAGCGTCGGGAAAACAATTGGAGGAGATGGTTACTCTTGATGTAATTACCAGAAGTGCTATCAAGCTTACTGATTTTCACCGTGATCAAGAGTACCTAGATCATCTAGCTAAAATTTATTTATGGCTGAATAGAGCCTAATTACGCTTATGTAATTGTTGTTAATACTTGTTAAGTTCCCAAAAGACTTATTGAAGAGTTGTATCTCTTCATAGAAATATCTATATAAGTTTAAACAATCGATGCTGAAATGATCATCAGCAGTAGAAGATATTTAGATATACATAATATACAATATTCCAAAATGACTATGTTGCTTATTTTATTTGAAGAAGAAGTTTGAAGTTCTCTGATTCAGTATTTCTACTTTAGTATCAGTTATTTGTTGAAATTATTCAATTGTGTGGCTGTCTCCATTTCTGCATTTCCCTATTATTCAGATTAAGATATCAAGTATATATTTAATCTGTCAATACACATTTGCTGTATCTGTGTGATTAATTTGGTTGGTGTCCATCTAAGGAATTAAACCCTTCTGATTTATTCACAGTAGCTTGGAAGTAGTAAGTTGGGATTACTAAGTAGAGCCATATAATTAGGATTGACATACTGTCTCCAGTAAAATATTATCTGTTAATCTTGTCCATTCATTTCATTTGGTTCCTTCAAGTAAGGATTAAAATACCTTCTAGTGAATTATAAGATATCTGATTTTATTTGGTTGGATTATCAAGAAGAGTCTGTCAGTCATTTACCTGCACGTTTATACAAGCTATAAACCAGAACTGTGCCAAATATCTAGAATTATTACCATTAAGAAACTACTATTCTTAGTCCTTCAAATTGACTCTGTTACCCAACAAGGCACTAGTCTCATTCATTCAAACATTTTTACCTTGATATTGCTTATACAATTTATGCAAATCACTTATTAAACATTTCACATAGAATTAATTAGTTAGCTGTTTCATCTATTCTACATCCTATGCCATTGTAGATAGATATAGTTAGTCTACTCATCCACACTCAGACTGCTTTAATATCCCAAGGTTCACCCACCTAGGTGTAGCAGGACCTAAAGTGTAGGAAATCATCAAATCGTGAAGGTTGATTTCGTCAAGTTAGTTCAAAAACATTGCAAATCCAAACATAGAGTCTGGCATCCTCTTAGGATTTGTAACCTGCATTTTTGAGACCTAACAAGTTGTCTATCCATGTTCTCCGGAAGATTCATTGTACCTCTATGCACTTAGGTGCCCTAGTTAATGTGATTAAAGTGCTTCAAAGCTCCATGATTCTTGGTTAGGCGCACATTTGACATTGAGCAAGCAAGAAAGTGCGCCCTGACTCTAGGAGTCCTGCCTTAGTCAAGTTTAGCATCCAGACTTAACTAATTTCAAGTTTCTGACTTTGTTCCTACAAAAAACAAAAGTTAAGTTAGTCAAAAACCAATTCATTCCCTCATTATTTCGAATTAGCCTCCGGGAATGAGGAATAGGCTAACTCATTCTTCATTTGATATTCCTCAGAGAACTTGAAGTTACTTGCAAGATATTCCTCAGAGAACTTGAATGGATAGATGCCTTGAAGTTTCAACATGACGTTAGTGATGAAAAGTATTGACATGTTGGACTTGATGTGACCTTGCTGAAGGCACATTTTATTTCTTAGCATGATCATCCCAAACCAAGGCGCCAACTTGGAAAACCCTGTGAAGGCGCCACTATCTGGAATTTCTTCCAAGGTGTTAAAACTTGACATCTTTTCTTCTTTAGGTACTATCTCCTTCAAGGCGCTCCTTAAAATCATTGGAAGTGCTCAGGACTTACCTTAGTCCAAAGCACCACAATCCATTCCTTAAAGCACAAAGAATTCTCAAAGGCACCCCTATTTACCTCTAAGCACTCAAATATCATTTAGATTCAAGGCGCACATTTAGCTCCAAAACGCAAATTTCCATCATCAACCCATCAAGGTGCATCATCTTCCCTTTGTATCCCCTTCAAGGCACAGACATTCACTTCTTCACACTCAAACTCACTCTCTGGCGCCAGAATAGGTGTATAACTTCAAATAAGGCGCTAATCTTAGGTTTCTAAGTACTTAGTTTGATCTTAAGGCTATCCTTCCTCTAAGCACTCTCTTCAACTCCCTCACTGAAGGCCCTCTGTAAGTTTGGGCGCATTTCATCCCAAGGTGCTTCAACATCATCCAAGGCGCAAATTCACTCTCCAAGACAAGGTGCAAAAAACCCTATCCTAAGGCGCTCAAATCTTGCTTCTAGACCTAGGCGCACAAACATGAGATTGTGACTTCAATCATCATTCTTGGTTAAGGCACACAAACTCTCATTCAAGGTGCATATCTTTCTCCAACAAGGCGCATATATTCCTCCAACAAGGTGCATATTCAATTCTAGGGCGCTCTATCTTGGATTAAATCAAGGTATCTCCTCAACAAGGCGCTCCAAACCATACCAAGGCGCTAAAACACTTAATGCAAGTTCTTCAAGTGCTTATCCAACTTGATTCCTCCAACACAGGGTGCTCAATCTACTTTCTCAAACTTTCAACTCAAATCCTCACCTTATATTCTCCAAGGCAGAAAGGTGCAATTTGATTGAGGGCGCTAAAACTCTTAGGCGCACTTATCTCCCTGAACTTACCTCTCTTCTTCCCTAGGCGCCAGAAACACCTCTTTATCTCAACTAGGCACTTATCTTCTCTAGGCACACATGGCCTTCAAGGCGCATTTCATTCATCAAGGCACCTATCTCTAACAATCTCAACACTCAAAGGGACTCAAAACTCATCTGGACACCATCACTTCCCTAAAGGCACAAAATTGGTGTAGATACATTCCATTTATTAAGGATCATTCTGGCACCCAAATCTTGTCAAAGCAAAGGATCAATAGGTTCTCTCTAAGGCGCACTCTAGGGTTTGATCTTGCAAGACTTCTCATGTCAAAATTTTGACCAAGACACTCAAGGCACTAGTCTTTATCATCTAACCCTATAGTGCACTTACTCATTATGATATACTCCTCAACTTTGTATTCAACCTTGCCCAAGGCGCATATTCACTATAAGGCATTCTCACTTTGTCAAGGCTCAGAGGGCTTCAACTTGCTAAAGGGTAGAGGTCTAGGTGCATATCTGACTTGAAGCTCAAGGTGCTCCAACCCTCTTGCTCTAGAATTCCTTCTAGGCACTAAGTGACTTCTCCAATTCCTTGAAAATATTTGAAGTGTTTTACCTTCTCAAGGTGCTCCTTCGAACTTGACTCCAAGGTGTTATAATCTCAAAGGTGCTGACATCATCTCAACCAAAGGCGCTCAATGATTTATCCCATATCTAGGCGCTAAAACACTTAATCAACCAAGTCATTCAAGGTGCCATTCAGTAAACTCATCTTCCATGATATTCCTATCAAGGCGCATATCACTTCTCTCATGGGCTTTAGGCGCTCAGTTGAGTGTTTCAATACTACTTAGGTGCCAAATTTATTTTAATGCACCAAACACAAAGAGCTTTCAAACACTGGGCGCTCACAAAGAGTCTTCCAACCTTGGGCGCTAAATTAGGTCTTTCCAACTATCCAAGGCACATATCTTCGTTTGAACAACTTATGGTGCCAAGACAACTTCTCATTAGGGCGCTCAAAACACTTGTGTTTACATTTGAAGTGCTTTACCTTCTTAAGGTGCTCCAGACTAACCTGACTCCAAGGTGCTCCATCATCATCCTTAAGGCACTAAAAACATCATCTCCACTCTAGGCAAAAACATCATCCAACTCCTTAAGGCACTTCACTGTCAAAGTCTGAAGGCGCTCTACCTAGACCTTTCCCCTAGGTGCCAGAACTCCTAAGCGCTCACCAGATAACTCTCTTCTTCAAGGTACAAATCTTCCTATACTATGATTGCCTCTGAAACGCCGATTAACGTGATGTGAGGGTGCAAAGGCTACTCCAATCCTCAGTGAGCGCCTAGTTTAAACAAGGAGAAATAAAGCATTCAAAACTATCCAAACGATCATCCCCTTCCTAATGTCTTCACTGCTCCGGAAAACCTTGGCCAAAATGACACATAACAACTCCTGTGCAAAGCACCTAAGCAAGAAAAGAGGGGGTCCCCAATCTGATGGGGTGATGTGTGATTTGGGCACATGTGTGATTTGGTCAAAAATAGGCGCCTAGAGTGAATAGGCTTTCATCCTGACTTAATACACTGCCTAGAGTGGATATTAGCGCCTTCGTATGGTTTGGAGCACCTTTAGCTGTGCCTTGAGGAGATTTTCTTACATTTTAAAGGAGGTTCTAACACCTTGCCCCCTTTGGTATCTAGCGCCCTAGTGGCTTTAACCTAACGCCTTTGGAGTCCAAAATGCGCCTTTGAAAGTTGAAGTGAACCTTGATAATTGGAGTCTTCATAATGAGCGCCTAGGTCTTGTTGAGTAGAATACCCCACAATGTGCGCCCAGGTCTTTAAGAAGAGTAATGATACTTGAGATAGAGCACCTTGAGGAGGTAGTTGAGTGCCCTAGATTGAATAATTGGAGTTCAAGGAAGGTTTGAGCACCCAAGGCATATGGCTAGAGAAGTTGTAGAAAACACCACTTTTGGCACCTTAAAAGTTTGAATGCTTGGGGAGTTTTTGCAAAGATCTAGTTTGAGCGCCCTTATGCCCTAGGATCATCTAGTTTGTGCATCTTGTAATAAGGAGTTCATGTAAGTTTGGATCACTTCATCAACTTCAAGTTCAAGTCCTTTCACCTAGCAAGTCCAAGAGAGATTTCTACTTTGATTCATGAAGTAAGCTTATATCATCCTTATCTACTCTGCGAGAAGAAGAAACATTACAAAGTCAATCAAATGAGTTACAAGTACCATACATCCAATTGCAAGGAGTGAACCACCTTAAGGAAAAATAGTTCTCTTGAAGTTACTTGAAATGTCAAAAGGTTTAGCGCCTCCAAGTAAGGTCAGAGGTGAGGTTAGAGGTGAAATGCGCCTTTGGACCATTCTGGCGCCTTGGATGAAGAACCTATATCTTGAGCCCAAGAGGTAAAATTTGCGCCTTAGTGGATTTGGAGAGTTACAGAGATTAGAGAAAAGCACCTTGAAGACAGAGTTGTTCAAGGCGCATGTGTGATTTGGTCAAAAACAGGTGCCTAGAGTGAATAGGCTTTCATCCTGACTTAATACACTGCCTCCTTTTGACAATTTTTGGGGCAGCAAAAAACCTTTCACCACGGGTAAATGCCTCAAAGCTATAAAAAATTGAGAGAAGTTATTGTAGAGGCACTTTATGTGATCCTGTTGCCTCAGACGGAATGTTTTTAAGTGACACAGTTTTCGAGTAACATCTCGTCAAAGATTGCTGCCTTTTTGCACTTTGGACTCTTCAGGGATATCGTCGGTACAATGTAGCTCTGACTGTTTCAACATGTTTGGGTGAAAAATAGGACCATGCCTAGCATAAATGTACCCATTCAGACGCGTTGGAATAGTTAGTTTGGTCGCATTAGGAGCAGGACGAAAGTTACACCCCTTTGCAACTTTACACTGCCTCCTTCTGACGATTTTTGGGGCAGCAGAAAACCTTTCACCACGGGTAAATGCCTCAGAGCTATAAAAAACCAAGAGAGGTTATTGTAGAGGCACTCTACGTGATCACATTTCTTTAGACAGAATGTTTCTAAGTGACATAGTTTTCGAGTAACATCTCGTCAAAGATTGCTGCCTTTTTGCACTTTGGACTCTTCAGGGATATCGTCGGTACAATGTAGCTCCGACTGTTTCGACATGTTTGGGTGAAAAATAGGACCATGCCTAGCATAAATGTACCCATTCGGATGTGTTGGAATAGTCAGTTTGGTCGCATCAGGAGCAGGACGAAAGTTACACCCCTTTGCAACTTTACACTGCCTCCTTCTGACGATTTTTGGGGCAGCAGAAAACCTTTCACCACGGGCAAATGCCTCAGAGCTATAAAAAACCAAGAGAGGTTATTGTAGAGGCACTCTACGTGATCAGGTTGCCTCAGACAGAATGTTTCTAAGTGACATGATTTTCGAGTAACATCTCGTCAAAGATTGCTGCCTTTTTGCACTTTGGACTCTTCAAGGATATCGTCGGTACAATGTAGCTCCGACTGTTTCGACATGTTTGGGTGAGAAATAGGACCATGCCTAGCATAAATGTACCCATTCAGACATGTTGGAATAGTCAGTTTGGTCGCATTAGGAGCAGGACAAAAGTTACACCCCTTTGCAACTTTACATTGCCTCCTTCTGACGATTTTTGGGGCAGCAGAAAACCTTTCACCATGGGCAAATGCCTCATAGCTATAAAAAACCGAGAGAGGTTATTGTAGAGGCACTCTACGTGATCACGTTGCCTTAGATAGAATGTTTCTAAGTGACACAGTTTTCGAGTAACATCTCGTCAAAGATTGCTGCCTTTTTGCACTTTGGACTCTTCAGGGATATCGTCGGTATAATGTAGCTCTGACTGTTTCAACATGTTTGGGTGAAATTTAGGACCATGCCTAGCATAAATGTACCCATTCGGATGCGTTGGAATAGTCAGTTTGGTCACATCAGGAGCAGGATGAAAGTTACACCCCTTTGCAACTTTACACTGCCTCCTTCTGACAATTTTTGGGGCAGCAGAAAACCTTTCACTACGGGCAAATGCCTCAGAGCTATAAAAAAACAAGAGAGGTTATTGTAGAGGAACTCTACGTGATCACATTTCCTCAGATGAAATGTTTCTAAGTGACACAATTTTTAAGTAACATCTCGTCAAAGATTGCTACCTTTTTACACTTTGGACTCTTCAGGGATATCGTCGGTACAATGTAGCTCCGACTGTTTCGACATGTTTGGGTGAGAAATAGGACCATGCCTAGCATAAATGTACCCATTCAGACGCGTTGGAACAGTCAGTTTGGTCGCATCAGGAGCAGGACAAAAGTTACACCCCTTTGTAACTTTACACTGCCTCCTTCTGATGATTTTTGGGGCAGCAGAAAACCTTTCACCACGGGCAAATACCTCAGAGCTAAAAAACCAAGAGAGATTATTGTAGAGGCACTCTACATGATCACGTTGCCTCAGACAGAATGTTTCTAAGTGACACAATTTTCGAGTAACATCTCGTCAAAGATTGTAGCCTTTTTGCACTTTGGACTCTTCAGGGATATCGTTGGTACAATGTAGCTCAGACTGTTTCGACATGTTTGGGTGAAAAACAGGACCATGCCTAGCATAAATGTACCCATCCGGATGCGTTGGAATAAGTTTGGTCACATCACGAGCAGAACACCAAAAATGGAAAAGTTGCTTTGTGCAACTTGATAACATTGACACTTTTTTGCAACATGACTCAAAGACTCAAACTGACCCCAAATGACTCAAAGTGACTTAAAATCACCTTGATTATAGAGGTCGAGGCACTCCTTATCATTCAAACATCTTAGATGAGTGCATAGGAAAGGAAAAAGCTCTAAGTTTCATCATCATGAGCGCCTAATATCAAGAGACTTTAATGCATTGATTTGGCGCCCTATATGTGAAGGAAGATCTAAAGGCATGAAAGTGGATGTCATATTGCAAGAGTTTGGATCATCAAAATTGAAAGAAATAAGTCTATTAAGCTTGGGCACCCTTGGTCTTCTTTTCATTCATTATGAGCACCTTGGGAGAATGGTATATAGGTCATCATCATGATTGGGTGCCCTGGATCCAGAGTGTTGGAGAGATCATCAAATGGTGTCTAGTAGGGTGAGTTATGAGTTTGGTCGCATCAGGAGCAGGACACCAAAAATGCATAACATGATGATGTAAAAATGTGTACATATGTGTAAAAATGCAAGAGGAAATAAAAAAAGACAAACCTTACAAATTAATGTGCATACTTACAACTCAATGTAACATAACTTTACAAAATCAATGTGAATACGTACAAATTAATCCAATGAACCATCCGGATCTGCTCTACTCTTTATTGTGTCAAGTATTGCTTCATGGTCAGACTCACGCACCTTCCACAATATTTTGTTCAAAGGTCTACCCCGATACTTTATCAAATGAACATTGGATGCCACGACAAGGTTCGAGTAATGAAGAATCTTTCGATGCATGTCAAAGTCTTGAAATAGCCAAATATTAACACTGTTATGTGGGTACCTTCTAAGCCATGTTCTAGTAATAACCACTGATCCTGTAGGGTATTCGATGTTTTCTCCATCTGTAATAGGGGCCTCCAATTTCTCTTTGGCCTCAACACAACGACATAAGTAATAATATGTTCCCTCTTCATTATCTTCATCTGCAATAACTGCATATACGTGTCCTACATTGATATGTGTAGCAAATTAGATGATATTAGTCAACATTACAAAAACACTACAAAGTAAGATGACATTACCTGGTTGAACTAGATGAAATTAGATGCATATACGTGCCCTATATTACCTGGTTGAACTAAATCTGATATGTGGTCAAAGTCAACTAACGATTCCATCTGTGTTAGTTCCAGTGCCGTCGGGGGTCAATACGTGTCAAGTGGGCTAAGATAACTTGACTGCCATTCGTTAACCCACTCCTTTGACTCGCACTCATCCCAGACTTGAATTATACAGGAAAAACAAAAGCATAACATCTTTCGTGTATGGATACTCCATGAACCTGCAATTGAGCTTCTGAAAGAGTGCATCTCATTTGATCCTGTCAGTGTACAACAATCCTCATATGGTGCAATGTTAGTATCATCTATCAACCAAAAAAATCTATGAACTAAAGACTTACCTTCATTACCTGGACCCATGGAAGCATTACACCACTCGACAATCGATTTTGCATCTGTCAACTTTGCATTGTCTTTATACTTTAACTCTTCTCGTGCTATGGCTCTTTTGATACATGCTCCTGCACCATCATGGTCCCCCTTTCCATGCCTGGCCTCACAAAAGTTCCACATAGTTGAATACCTGTAAAATTATGCCTCCTACTCAGCCAATAGAAATTCTGCGAGTTCTTGAATTATGATGCACAATTATCTGACCATATGATATGCTGACTGAACGATATGCCCCTTCTAGCCAAATCATTGTAGAACACCTGAAAGCAACCTTGCACGAACTCCATAGAATGCGTGTGATCATCACTAATATAGAAATTATACTCCCTTATGATCTTTCTGTCATCCTCTGTACTATCATTCACATGAATGAATGCGATGTGCACAAATATAGAAACCTGTGTGGAGTTGTAATATTGTGATTGCACCTCACGCTGTGTGTAGACTGTAGTTCTCTACAAAGTTGATGACTGAAACAATGCTACCAACCAGAAATGTGTCCTTGCATAACTTGAATTGCAAGTCCAACCATCGAGCTCTATGGGCATGTCTTGCATACTCATACACTATGCTGTCACGAAATATAGGCATAAACTGATACACTGGAATCTTTTCAATAACTAATTCACACCTCTTTGCTTCTTTACCATCTTTTGTATTGTATGCCACTGTTTTATACTTGCCAAACTCTACTAGTTCATTTCCAACCGCATGTGTTATTTCCATATGTTGACATATTGGCAAATATTGCAAGCCATCGCAACGATGACATGTGCCATCCAAGCATAATTTCTTGTAGAATATTTGACCTTCCTCTCTTTCACATAAAATTCTTGATATGAAGTCTTTTGAAGATGTTGGTGGGGCACATATGGCACAACCCTGCAAATCATTGTTAGTATGCATATCTAAACATATAGACCTATAAGCATCAAAATGGTTAGAAAATTCAATATGTAATCTACAACAACAAGTAGTGCGTGTGTGATTTATCTTAACATAGAAAGGTTTTAGCATTTCAAAATATCTTTGACAAATTTTAATTTGAGGATACTTCTCTAGAAATTTACCATAAAACTGTGTTTGAGTCTCATCCAAAAAATGCTTTGGATGTGGCTCGCGGTTCTGACTACCAATTCTCCTTCTTACCACATCCCTTTGATTCGGAGATACCCTTGTGTAATTCTTCCAAAAGTCTTCAATTAGTGATCTCAATGCTTCAACAATTGGTTTATCTTTTCATGGTAGTCTCCCCGAGAACGCCCATAATTCATTGGCATTAGTGTCCTCAATTCTTTAGCGTCTTCCAATGGCTCTTGATAAAGTTTTCCTATTAATTTTCAATTCTTGACTTGTCTTTCTAATGAGACGAGCTTTCCTCGTTTGACTACTTACTATAGTCGATGTAATCACACGCCATGTTGCATTACTATCTTTTGTGCGTGAGGTGTTACCCACACTCTCATACGCACTCATTAGATTCTTGACAATAGATTTTTCACTTGAAGCCTCTGATGTTCTCAACCCAAGAATCTTCATGATAGACCTATACTTTATACTTCACATCATCTCAACAAATAGTTGACATCTTGCAGTCTCATTTAACTTTTCAAAGAACAATCTCCAAATCTTATTAGCATATCTTCTACAAGTGCGTTTTGGAATCTTACCTTCCATTGGCTACAAAATATTCTCATCAATATCAATCAAATACTTTGGCTTTCTATGCAAAATTCTAAGTGGTGTCAAGTTAGGTAAATTTATCTCAACATCAGAAATTTCATCAATATTTAAATGAGATGGGTTAGATGGCATACCTTCGATCGAAGATGGAATAGATGACATACCTTGAGGTTGAGGTGGGAACGATGGCATACGTCCTTCATCACATGTGAGTGATGATGTACTCTCAACTTGAGATGTGGTAGATGGTGTCCCTACATGTTGACTTGTGGTAAAGGATGTGTCTCCAACTATGGTATTCAAATCTCTCGTACCACGAAGTTTTTGCATTCGTTCTCTTTGTGCCGCCAATACCATATCTCTTTGTGATGGTTGTGGTTCCTCTTCAATTGGTATGCCTTCATTTATCATGTCCAATTTCCTCTTCTCACGAAGTTCCCTCATAGCCATTGCTTTCTTTGCATTCTTAGCTTCTATCTCTTCCTGTGTTGGTTTAATTCTTGATCGTTTCCTCGGCATGACAGAGAATTTGTATGTAGCATGATAAAGAGACCAATATTAGTTCCTAAGAAATGAATACATGATAATAGTGGGATTGTATTTTTTTTTATGTTGTAAGGATTTATTCTTGTATAGTTTGACATCATGGTATGAACTAAGGTTTGTTTATTACACATAATTATTAAAGAGCCCAAGTGTAGAAAATATACATGGCATCATGTGAGATTGTAGGTTGCTTTCTCGATTGGGAATGTGTCTATTTTAAACATGTATGATAAAGCATGATAAAGTAATTCAATCCGAAATAAGGAAAATGTAAAGAACATGCATGTAAAGACTTGACATACCTAAAAAATGAAGATTTGAATGGAGAGAGTACCCAATTATGTAGTGTTTTTATCTTCTTGCATCAAACTCCTCAACAATTTGAGTTTTTCACCACTTGCTTCCTTTTCAATGTTAAATTCTTAAAATTGAATCACAATTAACATTGCAATACTACAAAAATTGAAACTTGAATAGATATATATCAAACTTGGTTTGAAAACTATGTTATTTCCTCCTTCTCAAGTTGGCAAAGCAGAAAAGGTGGTGGAAAGATCATGCAAAGGTGGTACAATGTGTCAAATGTGCATGTGAACTTCCCAATAGCATGAAAGCACTTCTTTTTTGTCGGAGCACACGCAGAATCAGTAAGAAAATAGAGCATGTGGGCCTGGATCACGGGGGTAACCATTTTTTTACTATTTCAGTAGAAATACAAAACGTGAGCACGTTAAAACGCGCTCGCTCTATAACGCGCTCATGTTTTGTCCTGCTATAGATCCCTAATCCCTAAACCCTCAACTTTGATCCCTTGACCCTCAACCCTCAATGTCAAATCCTAATCCCTCAACCCTATCCCTAAACCCTCAACCCTCAATGTCAAATCCTAATCCCTCAACCCTCAACGTCAAATCCTAATCCCTCAATGTCAAATCCTAATCCCTCAATGTCAAATCCTAATCCGTCAACCCTCCAACCCTATCCCTAATCCTTACAACCCTCAACCCTAATCCCTCAACCCTTAACTCTGATCCATCAACCCTCAACACTATACCTTAAACCCTAATCCCTTCAACCTCAACCCTATCCCTAAACCCTTGACCCTCAAACCTCAGCCCTCGACGTCAAACCCTAATCCCTCAACCCTTAACTCTGATCCCTCATCTCTCAACCCTAACCCTAAACCCTCAACCCTCAACATCAAACCCTAATCCCTCAACCCTCAACCCTAATCTGTCATCCGGCATCCCTCAACTCTAATCCCTCATTCCTAAACCCTAAATGCTATCCCTATTCCTAGACCCTCAACAGGCTCGATACTATACCTTAAACCCTAATCCCTCTACCATTGACACTCTTATTTAACCCTAATCCCTTGACCATTAACCCTATCCCTCAACCTCAACCCTCAACCCTCAACCCTCAACTCTCAACATTAAACCCTAATTCATCAACCCTAAACCCTAATCCCTCAAACCTAAACCCTATCCCTAAACCATCAACCCTCAATACTATACCTTAAACCCTAATCCCTCAACCCTCAACCCTAAACCTTATCCCTAAACCCTAATCCCTCAACCCTCAACACTAATCCCTCATCCCTCAACTCTAATCCCTCATCCCTAAACCCTAAATGCTATCCCTATTCCTAAACCCTCAACAGACTCGATACTATACCTTAAACTCTAATCCCTTATCCCTAAACCCTTCAACCCTATCCCTAATCCTTATACCCTCTACATTCTACTTTAACCCTAATTCCTCGACCCTCAACCCTATCCCTAAACCCTTGACCCTCGAACCTCAACCCTCAACCCTCAACATCAAACCCTAATCCCTTAGACATTAACTCTGATCCCTCGACCTTCAACCCTGATCCTAAACCCTAAACCCTCAATGCCAAATTCTAATCCCTCAACCCTTCACTCTAATCCCTCAACACTAAACCCTATCCCTAAACCCTCAACACCATACCTTAAACCCTAATCCCTCAACCCTAACCCTAAACCTTGTCCCTAAACCCTAATCCCTCAACCCTCAACCCTAAGCTGTCATCCATCATCCCTCAACTCTAATCCCTCATTCCTAAACCCTAAACGCTATCCCTATTCCTAGAACCTCAACAGGCTCGATACTATACCTTAAACCCTAATCCCTCTACCATCGACACTCTTATTTAACCCTAATCCCTTGACCATTAACCCTATCCCTCAACCTCAACCCTCAACCCTCAACTCTCAACATTAAACCCTAATTCATCAACCCTAAACCCTAATCCCTCAAACCTAAACCCTATCCCTAAACCATCAACCCTCAACACTATACCTTAAACCCTAATCCCTCAACCCTCAACCCTAAACCTTATCCCTAAACCCTAATCCCTCAACCCTTAACCCTAATCCCTCATCCCTCAACTCTAATCCCTCATCCCTAAACCCTAAATGCTATCCCTATTCCTAAACCCTCAACAGACTCGATACTATACCTTAAACTCTAATCCCTTATCCCTAAACCCTCCAACCCTATCCCTAATCCTTATACCCTCCACACTCTACTTTAACCCTAATTCCTCGACCCTCAACCCTATCCCTAAACCCTTGACCCTCGAACCTCAACCCTCAATCCTCAACATCAAACCCTAATCCCTCAACCCTTAACTCTGATCCCTCGACCTTGAACCCTGATCCTAAACCCTAAACCCTCAAAGCCAAATTCTAATCCCTCAACCCTTCACTCTAATCCCTCAACCCTAAACCCTATCCCTAAACCCTCAACACTATACCTTAAACCCTAATCCCTCAACCCTAACCCTAAACCTTGTCCCTAAACCCTAATCCCTCAACCCTCAACCCTAATCTGTCATCCGTCATCCCTCAACTCTAATCCCTCATTCCTAAACCCTAAACGCTATCCCTATTCCTAGACCCTCAACAGGCTCGATACTATACCTTAAACCCTAATCCCTCTACCACCGACACTCTTATTTAACCCTAATCCCTTGACCATTAACCCTATCCCTCAACCTCAACCCTCAACCCTCAACCCTCAACTCTCAACATTAAACCCTAATTCATCAACCCTAAACCCTAATCCCTCAAACCTAAACCCTATCCCTAAACCATCAACCCTCAACACTATACCTTAAACCCTAATCCCTCAACCCTCAACCCTAATCCCTCATCCCTCAACTCTAATCCCTCATCCCTAAACCCTAAATGCTATCCCTATTCCTAAACCCTCAACAGACTCGATACTATACCTTAAACTCTAATCCCTTATCCCTAAACCCTCCAACCCTATCCCTAATCCTTATACCCTCCACACTCTACTGTAACCCTAATTCCTCGACCCTCAACCCTATCCCTAAACCCTTGACCCTCGAACCTCAACCCTCAACCCTCAACATCAAACCCTAATCCCTCAACCCTTAACTCTGATCCCTCAACCTTCAACCCTGATCCTAAACCCTAAACCCTCAACGCCAAATTCTTATCCCTCAACCCTTCACTCTAATCCCTCAACCCTAAACCCTATCCCTAAACCCTAACCCTAAACCTTGTCCCTAAACCCTAATCCCTCAACCCTCAACCCTAATCTGTCATCCGTCATCCCTCAACTCTAATCCCTCATTCCTAAACCCTAAATGCTATCCCTATTCCTAGACCCTCAACAGGCTCGATACTATACCTTAAACCCTAATCCCTCTACCATCGACACTCTTATTTAACCCTAATCCCTTGACCATTAACCCTATCCCTCAACCTCAACCCTCAACCCTCAACCCTCAACTCTCAACATTAAACCCTAATTCATCAACCCTAAACCCTAATCCCTCAAACCTAAACCCTATCCCTAAACCATCAACCCTCAACACTATACCTTAAACCCTAATCCCTCAACCCTCAACCCTAAACCTTATCCCTAAACCCTAATCCCTCAACCCTCAACCCTAATCCCTCATCCCTCAACTCTAATCCCTCATCCCTAAACCCTAAATGCTATCCCTATTCCTAAACCCTCAACAGACTCGATACTATACCTTAAACTCTAATCCCTTATCCCTAAACCCTCCAACCCTATCCCTAATCCTTATACCCTCCACACTCTACTGTAACCCTAATTCCTCGACCCTCAACCCTATCCCTAAACCCTTGACCCTCGAACCTCAACCCTCAACCCTCAACATCAAACCCTAATCCCTCAACCCTTAACTCTGATCCCTCAACCTTCAACCCTGATCCTAAACCCTAAACCCTCAACGCCAAATTCTTATCCCTCAACCCTTCACTCTAATCCCTCAACCCTAAACCCTATCCCTAAACCCTAACCCTAAACCTTGTCCCTAAACCCTAATCCCTCAACCCTCAACCCTAATCTGTCATCCGTCATCCCTCAACTCTAATCCCTCATTCCTAAACCCTAAACGCTATCCCTATTCCTAGACCCTCAACAGGCTCGATACTATACCTTAAACCCTAATCCCTCTACCATCGACACTCTTATTTAACCCTAATCCCTTGACCATTAACCCTATCCCTCAACCTCAACCCTCAACCCTCAACCCTCAACTCTCAACATTAAACCCTAATTCATCAACCCTAAACCCTAATCCCTCAAACCTAAACCCTATCCCTAAACCATCAACCCTCAACACTATACCTTAAACCCTAATCCCTCAACCCTCAACCCTAAACCTTATCCCTAAACCCTAATCCCTCAACCCTCAACCCTAATCCCTCATCCCTCAACTCTAATCCCTCATCCCTAAACCCTAAATGCTATCCCTATTCCTAAACCCTCAACAAACTTGATACTATACCTTAAACTCTAATCCCTTATCCCTAAACCCTCCAACCCTATCCCTAATCCTTACACCCTCCACACTCTACTTTAACCCTAATCCCTTCAACCTCAACCCTATCCCTAAACCCTTGACCCTCGAACCTCAACCCTCAACCCTCGACGTCAAACCCTATTCCCTCAACCCTTAACTCTGATCCCTCATCTCTCAACCCTAACCCTAAACCCTAAACCCTCAACCCTCAATGTCAAATCCTAATCCCTCAACCCTAAACCCTATCCCTAAACCCTCAACACTATACCTTAAACCCTAAACCCTTAGCACTCAACCCTAAACCTTATCCCTAAACCCTAATCCCTCAACCCTCAACCCTAATCTGTCATCCCCCAACTCTAATCCTTCATCCCTAAACCCTAAATGCTATCCCTATTCCTACACCCTCAACAGAATCGATACTATACCTTAAACCCTAATCCCTTATCCCTAAACCCTCCAACCCTATCCCTAATCCTTATACCCTCCACACTCTACTTTAACCCTAATTCCTCGACCCTCAACCCTATCCCTAAACCCTTGACCCTTGAACCTCAACCCTCAACCCTCAATGTCAAACCCTAATCCCTCAACCCTTAACTCTGATCCCTCGACCCTCAACACTATACCTTAAACCCTAATCCATATCCCTCAACCCTTAACCCTTAAAACTTAAACCCTATCCCTACACCCTCAACACTTGACACTATATCTTAAGCCTTAAACCCTCATCCCTAAAGCCTCAACCCTCAATCCTTAAACCTTCAACCCTAAACCCTATCCCTAATCCCTCTACCCTTGACACTCTAACCCTAACCTCGACATTAAATGCTAATCCGTCAACCCTAAACCCTAATCCTAAACCCTCAACCCTCAACCCTCAACACTATACCTTAAACCCTAATCCCTCAACCCTCAACCCTAAACCTTATCCCTAAACCCTAATCCCTCAACCCTCAACCCTAATCCATCATCCCTCAACTATAATCCCTCATCCCTAATCCCTAAATGCTATCCCTATTCCTAAACTCTCAACAGACTTGATACTATACCTTAAACCCTAATCCCTTATCCCTAAACCCTCCAACCCTATCCCTAATCCTTACACCCTCCACACTCTACTTTAACCCTAATCCCTCGACCCTAAACCCTATCCCTAAACCCTTGACCCTTGAACCTCAACCCTCAACCCTTAATGTCAAACCCTAATCCCTCAACCCTTAACTTTGATCCCTCGACCCTCAATCGTAATCTGTCATCCCTCATCCCTAAACCTTAAATGCTATCCCTATTCCTAGACCCTCCACGAGCTCGATACTATACCTTAAATGCTAATCCCTTATCCGTAAACCTTCCAACTCTATCCCTTATGCCTTAACCCTCATGATTAATAGCCTTGAACGTAAAAAAATTTGAGTGGGACATAACGTGAGCGCGTTATAACGCGCTCGCATTATGTCATACATGGCAAAAGACAGACTTGCGGGAAAGAAAAATGCAAGGCAAAACATAACGCGAGCGCGTTATAATGCGCTCGCGTTATTTCTTGCTTTGGGAATCCTAAGCCTTGGGCTTGGGATTTGCTTTGGATTTCCAACCCAAAGGCTTGGAGTGCCTTATGAACAGTCACAGACGTGTTTTTCTATATTCTTCAAAATTTCACATAATTTCGTTCGTGCTAACCCTCAGATTTGCACGTGTTTCAAGGTTGAACAAATCGAACACATGGGTAATGTTAGGCTTTCTCTTAGCTATTTGACGATGTGATTTTTTTCACATTTTAACAATGTTAAGCCTTTCATCTTTAATTTCTTTTGTTTGTGTGTCAGTTTTTATGCAAAAACCACTGTTTGGTCTTTTTTTCATTGTAAAATAACTATTCATTCAAATTTCAAAAAAATTACATGTTTAGAAACTAGACTCCATTCTACAAATATTAAAAAAATAAAAAAATGATTTTCAATTAGTTTTCAAAATTTATAGGGGTACCACGGCCAAAATTCTATTTTTTAGGATGTGTCCACTTTAAAAATTAGTAAAAAATCAAATATTCATCAAAAAATTATCAGAAAAATCAGGCATAAACTACATGCTATTAGCTAATTTCTCACTGAAGTGATTTTAAAAATACCAAAAAAAAGTTGACCTTTTGAGGGAGCCACAAAACATGCTATGTTATGTTTTTTTGACAGAAACAACACCAATTTTTGTGGCTCCCTCTTTTGAACCCCTTAATCTATGTCATTTTCAAAACAAAATAGTAGTTTAGAAAGTAGACTCAGAGCACTACGAACATTGTTTTGGTTGCATCTCTAAATTTTGAGTGTAACTATGCTCAATTTCTCATCCAAGGCCAGTATTTCCTGATTTCAGAAAAAAAAGTGGCCACTTAAGACCCCTTTTTGGCCCCCCATCTTCTTGCACTTACCCTTACTTTGTCAATAAAATGTTTAGGGTCATAATTCCTGTGATCAGTGAATGGTAGTCTATATACTGATAACTTAATTGTAAAAGATTCATAACCCTCTTTAGCATTAATCTGAAATCTAGGGAAACTAACAGGTGAAGGGATAAAAGAGTCCTTACTTCACCTCAAGTGATATTTATCATATTTATTAAATTGGCACATGATTTCTAAGAAGGCAATTCTATTTGGTACCTTAATAGGCAGTAGGTGGGGTTTCACATTATCTCCATAAACCCTGATTATTTTTGCATTTGAGTATATATACCAATCATCCCAATTATGATCCCGAACCCCATCGTGTATTCTTTCAAAGGGTCTAAGGAAATCCATAATTTATTTAGAAAGTCTAGGCATATTATAACCTAATAGTCCTAGCATCCTCTAAGCAAAATATTCCTCAAATGCCAGATATTTTGTATTTTCACAATACATATCCCATAAATGCACCCTTCCTTGAATTTGCATGGGATTATCATCTCTAGTCAAATGTTGAATCTACATTTCCTTACCCCAAAAATTCATACCACAATGCAGCAAAATATGGCACAACAATGAATACCTTCTAAAAGTAGGATCATGTCCTAATGCTTTGCATGACACTAAATCATTTAGGATTTCCTCTACCAGATATAAGGTGAAATCAAATGTCCTGAACTGGAACTTATCCTAGATATCCAAAACCATGACCAGTAAGTGATTGAGTATCTGATTGTCAAAATCCAAACCCAACACCTAGCATAAGGCACTATATGTCATAACAAAGTAATCTTCAAACATTTCAACGCTAAATGGCTCCAATTCATTTTCACTAAACTTCACATATTTGCCAAGATGCCTTTTTCCTATGAAGAGGCAACTTATATGCCCTATAAGCATGTCTATTCCTCTTATAGTTCCTTTTGAACTCCTCAAGGTCAATCTTAATAGTTGCAATAGGGACAAGTTAAAAACTTCAATCAATAGATCCTTGCTCATATGAAACAACCTATTGCCACTACTATTGAATAGTGTTTTGTTGTTTGAATCATAATTCTAACAAATAGCCCTAATCAGATCAACATTAACAAAAACATTAGGGACTACCAATCTCCCAAGGTCAAGGTCCCGTAAGTGTGAAATAGGCCTTTCTTTGTCACCGTGATAATACCCAAATTCAAACAACTCCCATCCCCCTATAGACAAGATTGCATCTCTAATATGCCCATAAAAATCATACATCTTATTTGTTAAATCCCTTGGACCCTGAGCTTGTTTATATCTCTTGGAAGATCTCGAGAGTTATTCAATGACACCCTGAGTCAAATCCCTCTTGAGTGGACACCCTCTACCTCCCTTTGGACCCATGATTTACTCAGAAAAGATGAAAATTCTTGAACTAATGGCTTCTCGAGGGTTTGATTTTCTCAAATGTGGACACATATTATTTTGATTATCAAATCAAGAAAACCCTAATTGAATATACCAATTGCAAAAGAATACTAAACACATAACAATTTTAGCACCAAACTTGAAAAAGCAACTTCACCTGATGCTTGCTCACAACCTTCTTCGGCATAAGAATCTCCTCACGTTCACAATTTAGCATGACATACTTAATTTTTAGCAAAAAAATCTTAAATTGTCTCCACTCCTCCATTAATTATCCAGGTGGGAAATATAGAATTCGCATACCACGAACAATCTTTTCATTTAAACATAGACCATTGATCTTTATAGACAATAGATCAATGGCTATCACAAGCCTAGTGCATATCGCAAGCCCAAGTTATAAAATTCCCTTATACAAATGAGCGAAAGTGCTAGCCATTGGATCCAACAGGATTAAAAACTGTCATCGATCACAACTGGTAGAATGGGACATGTGTCCTCCTAGTGCAGTGTCGCAACCTTGACTCATAGAGGGTCTTGAAGATATGTGCGGAGCGTGGACCGTCGGATTTGCCTTGGTCTTAAAAATTAAAACGCAGCTTTTGATCTCTTTATTCATCTGGTATGGACAGGTGTCACCCTATTGCACATCATTCATCCGATGAATAAAATTTAAACTGTACAATGCACATCTCTTGTGCACCCTATTAAGATCTCACCACGTGGTAGCATTAGGATGATGCATCTGAGATGACATCATCTAGATACTCTCTGCCAACGCATTGTTACCACATGTTAGATAAAATAATCATTTAAATGGGGACCACCCCAATTACAACTAAGACAAGGTTGACATTTGCCAGAACATCGCATCATCACAGACAATGAAATATTCAGGTAGTGATAGACCATGCGATAGAAAACAATGCGACCAGTTCAATTGGGGTACACCATTTCTCATCAAGTTCAAATTAGGGTTAGGATGTGTCAGAACTTCAGCTCGGAATAGAACTTAAGTTGTTGATCTATGATCATCAGACGATGGAAATATTCTATAATGTGTATGTAAATTTTCCATAAATTCGCCAAGAACAAATTAATAATTATCATTTAGCATATGATATATTTGTTAGCCACATTATGTTTAAAAAAAAATCGTCAGCACATTCACCGAGTAATTAATTTTATATTTTTGAATATCTATATAATTCACCCCCTGATTTTTTTTTAAAATTTTTTGGAATACAACTATAATTCACCAATGATTTTTTTTTTTCAGATCTATATACAATTCGTTAGCAAAAAAACCAATGTCGACAAATTTGAAAAAAAATGTCAATGAAATTATTTTTTTATTAAAAAATAGGCGTAGATTTGCCAATAACTTTTTTTCCTCCAACTTTTTTGCCTCGAGCTAGGATTCACTAGGATTTTATAGGTTTTTTTTTGGGGGGGTTCCTTAAAGTTATACCTGTTGAAGACTATTAGAGGTATCCCCATCAAAGTGGATTAGGAGGTTGCACCCAAGAAGTGCCATATTTTTATCATGTATTTACATAATATTTCTTATTATATTCTTCTATTGTGCAAGTTGTCTCATTACAAGTGGTATCACAACATGATCTTGGCACCATCAAGGCAAGAAATAAGGTGATTTTATTATTACTTTGGAGGTCACTTTGGGAAGCATATATCTCTCTCATTTTCGTGAATGTTTTGAATATTTTTAAAGGGTTTTTCAAGTACATATTGAATCTAGTACAATCAAGATTTGAGGTTAATTGTAGTAGCATTAAGGAAGTTATCGAAGAATTAGGGTTTCCACAATTTTCACTCCTAGGGTTGCAATTAAGTGAAATTTTTTCCTGATTTTTAGAGGGTTGAATAAGGGCACATTGAGACACCTACAATCCTAATTTGGAGGAATTTGGAGTCCTTTTTAGTAAGTAATTACAATTTTATGGCTTTTCATAAATTCACCATATAGGCTACAATTTATAGAATTTTTTTTCTCTAGAATAGTTTACATTTTTCAAAAGCTTGTAGAAAATAGCTAGGGTTTGGGCTAGAAAATTTTCTAATATCATTCGATCAAGGTTAGGTCTTTAAAAAAATAGATTTTTCTTGGTTAAGCTTCATCATGGAAAAAGAAGCAGAAGGAGAAGAAGAAGAAGAAGAAAAAGAAGAAAAATGTGGAGAAGAAGTCAAGACAATAACACAATTCCATGCATTATCACTACTTGGAGAAATTCAAAAAACATTATTTCCTAAAGGACATCGTAATCAGGTGATTTGATCAATGCTAGGGTACCATCTACCACCCTTCATCTCTTCGTTGAAGGCACACCAAAAGTTTAGAGAAATAGAAGACCACATTTATCACCATCAAGATCTAGATGCAAAGGGAAGACACATCTTGGAGCTTGAATTAATTTTCCAAACGTACACAAAGGAGATGAGGACTGGGACACTCATAGAATGGAAGAATTTGTTGATCAAAGATGCCATAGGAGAAGATGAAGATTTTATGTAGAAGCATCCATAATTGATCAACGTTGAGGACAATGCTTTTGTAAAGGTGGGGGGTATGCTACACCCCTAATCCTATAGTGTGTATATGGTTATGAGTAGTCAACTTGTGGTTACTTCAACTCTTATTTAAGTTATATAATCATTAATATAGTCTTATATAGGTAGTTAGGTTGGCCTCGGTGATATTCATGGCATAAGTATGCTATATATATGAGGTAGAGGTTAGTTATTATCATCATATTGAGTATTGTGTTCTTATTGAAGACTATTGGATGTATCCCCCTTGAAGTGGATTAGGAGGTTGCCCCCTCGAAGTGGCATATTATTATCATGTATTTTTAGAATATTTCTTATTATATTCTTCTATTTTGCAAGTTGTCTCATTACATCCACAATTTCTAGTGATTACATTTATATATGATTCTAGTGGTGAAATTCGCATACCCTTGCCAATTTCCATTTAGTTTTGGGTCCATTTTGACATAATTTCTTAATACCATTACATAGTGACATGTGGCATACATTATGCTAAGTTTGGCTCCTTTCCTAATCCATATTCATCTTCACTTGTACTCTCACTTACACACATTGCCATACATATTGCTTTATCCCAAACCTATATACACTTGTTCCCACATACTCATGTCATTTATTAGTCCCAATTTCGATACATTCATTCTTGATCTTGAGATCTAACATTCCTTGTCCCAAGTAATTTTTGCAACACTAAGGATTGTGTTGAGAAAGGGTCTGTCAACCTAGGTTACATTCCTAATATTTTTTTTTAATACATTTTGTATGGATTCACTATTTTGTCTTTTGTGTATTTTGTCTTCTAGGTGGAGAGTTGGCACCCCATTTGGAGGTGACATGGATTTCATCTTTAGTGGATTTTTTCCTCACATTAGGAGGTAGGTGTCCCACATTGAGGTTGCATTGTTTGGACATGTGTCATCATGATGGGAGTTACATATGAAAAATTCTTATGATGCCTAAGAGCATGTAAGAAGGAGGTTATATTGAAATACTGAACAGTATTATGACAGGTGTGGAAACTTGCCATGGAACAACTTTGAATAGGTTGAATGAGGACAAATTTGGGTGCCCAAGTTGGGTGGTCAAATATGATAGATTATGACATCGTAAGATGTGTAAGGAATATGCTAAAAATAGCTAGGAGGACCAAGACCAAGAAGGAGTGTTGGAATTTGAACCCATACTCTGGGTGCCATACCTCCTGGTTTTGCAAATCATTTTCCTAAACCATTAATGGTTTCTAGTTTGATCTCTTGCCTATAAATTGGTGCTTGGAGTTGTAGTTTCTTTGGTCAATTTGTAAGTATTGTTATACTATTAGAATTACTCTAGATTTGTACATGTTGGTGATACTCTTGTAAATGTTTGCTCTACAAGTGTGTTATAACCTTATTTAGATTACTGAATAATATATTGGGATACTTTGGAGTGTGGGGTTTTTCTCACAAAAGGGTTTCCCCACATACACATGTGTTACTTATTCATTTTGTGTTTATATGTGTTTCTACTTTTTGTAATTACTAAAGGATTGAAAATTTGCAAAACGCTATGCTCTAAGATTAGTGTAGGAAGCATTTGTATGTACCTTGACTCTTTTCATATTGATCCCATATCATGTAGATTTGAATTAAAATTGATTTTTTAAAAAAATTCAAAAGACCGAATCCCACCCTTTCTTCATATAGTCATCCAGATTTGACTTGGCACATGTTTGTGTAATGAATCATTATGTATCAAGTTATTTAAAGACATTCATTTGAGCATTAATCAATGATCCAATGACATTAATTATCATTCAAATATTAAAGCACTATGCGGCCCACCTTTAAGAACATTTGAATTTGGATCATTAAAAGGAATAATACTTTACATTAGAATCATCACTTACATGCTTACTTCTTGTCTCGCCCACATTTTCCATGCTTGTAAAACCACTCCAATCAAGGAGGTTGACCTAAGATAACTTGGTCTTTGCACTCTAGTGACTTGAGTAAGGTATTTTTAAATACCACAAATCCTTAATCATCAACAAAGAGCAAAGATTTCAGTGAATTATATAATAAAATTCTACACTTTAAGCTAGATCAAAATTTTGCATCAATGATTAGATATGTTCCATGGAGTTAACCTGTGCACATAGTTACAAGGCAGCATAGAATTTGAGGACAACGAACATACCAATGTCATATATTGTTCTATACGAAATGATTGAACTTTATATACATAAAATTTTATCTCCATCATTGTTTTACAAACTACAATATTACATTTAATTTCTAAATATAATACTAATTTACATATTTTATCATTCTTAACTAACATTTTTTTAATCTAAGTCAATTTGTAACTTTTTGTGTGCTTTTACCAAACTTTGTGGAGAATAATTTTGGTGGGGCCCTATCTAGTTCTTTGTACGTGGAGCAATAACTGCTCACGAGGAACAAAATGCTTTCTTGATGATTTATAAGTGACCCCACTAAGTTTTAGACGGCATGTAAGTAAAGAGGGACAAAAACAACTTTTTGTCACGTGACTTGTGCTTCCCATCTAACGTCCTATAATCTTTCCAGAACTCACATGCTTCCCTCATTATCATCGGGATTCGCGGAAAATTATCGGAAACATGCTTAAACAAAGTTCGTCAATGATACGAAAATATAGGAAAGTCTATATTTTCATCCGAAGAGATTAAATTGTTTTCAACATGTTGATTTCTTTAATGTAACTGTCAAACATTACACCAAATGAGTAGACCGCCGTGTCAAATTGCTTGTCTTTCATGGAATTTGGATATGTTGGTGGATATTCCAGATTTGAGTGAGTAACGAACCTGTCTGTAAATATATTCTGTGATACACTGGCTCCATTGTGCAAATAATTTAAAAGGAAGGTGCAAGTTATTAGTTGCTTGTTACTGTTACTGTTTGTTAATGTTAGTTTTAGGATCAGAATTGAATTAAGCAAAAATACAGTAATGATAAACACTTTAACATAGCAAGTATCCTGGGAAAACCCTCCTTCTTGAGGGAGAAAAACCCAGCCAATAATTTCTCTTATATTGTTGAATAAATAATGCAGAAATCTCAAGATGATAGAATTCCTCTCCAAGTGCTAATTCTGCCTTCAAACTCGATCAACTGTAGAAGAGCGAACTTGTCTTTTATTTGTGGATGATCAAATGATAAGGATTGCATGCCTATATATATGTAAATCGTGGTGCCTCTTCATGAATAAGTTGTGACTCCTCATTGAGTCGGCCTGGGTAAATCTCCCACCGCTACAATAACATCAACACTCCCTCTTAGCTAGGGAGATATTGATGCAGAGCCTTCCCGGAATAAAGCATAAAAATCCGGTTCAATCACCCTTTCGGCACCTACAAGACCTTTGTAATAGATATTGGCAAGATTTCTCCCAATGTCTCACCGAAACAATCCCCCTCTTGTCTATCGGCAAGACAGTCCACCGTCGGCCAACCCTAAAACTCCTTCGCCGATAGTTTAGTCACTTCGATGAGTGGCTTCTTCTCTTTGCCCATCGGCAAGACCACAGGTTATCGACACTGTTTCTGCATCTCACTCTGATGCTCAGGTCACAGCGATGAGTACCTATCTGTCGGGCTGGACCTCTTCATTGAACCGTTGTATTGAACCCTTCGCGTGAACTGTTGGATTTGCCTATCGGCATGACATCGCCTATCGGCGAATTCCTCGAACCTCTTGTCGACGCCTTCACCTCTCACCGATGAACAGGTTCAACCTGAAGGTTCAACACTGAGGTTCAACCTGGTGGTTCAACCTTCTCCTTCGGGGAGACTTCCCTACAACTCACACCGACGGACCTTCACTCTTCCATCCTTCGGCTAGACTGTTGAACCATGCGTTTGAACCATTTCCTTGAACCGTTGTTTTGAACCTCTTCATTGAACCGTTGTACCGGTTCAACCCGGTGGTTCAACGCCGAGGTTCAACTTGATGTTTTGGATGCTAATTCCCTCGTCGGCCAGACCTATGTTATCAGCCCAACCTGAGATCCTTCCACTGATACACCCTTCTCTCGCCGATGCAACTATTATCGGCCAGGCCCCTTTCCACTCTCACCGACACCACATCTCCATCGCCCAGACTTAACCTTTCGGCGAAGATGTCATTTCTTCCGCCGATGCCCTGGGTCACGCCGACATCTTTCATCGACGACACTCCATGATGGTCTCTCCGATCGGCGAGAACTTGAACCATCGACTACCATTCAATGCCTTAGGCCGATATGCTTTCTCATGCTGATGTCTTCGGCCAACTTGATCATCGGCGAGACCTTCCGCCTCGGGCCAGCGCAACTTAGCTTCACCGACGGTAATCCTTACGTCGATGCTTCCTTCATCGGCGACACAGGTGGGAACTCACGCTGATGTCTCCAAAAGACATAATTCAGTCCTGAATTGGACCCCGTCCTGGCCAGTGATACATACACAGATCCTAAGGACGGATATACACAAACTAAATGACAATTCTCCCTGGAGGGGTTCCTGAAATCCCTAACCTTCCATACCTAGGACGAATGACCAAAAAAATGGGAAATTAATCTTACAGATCCATTCCACTGATTTCCCAAAAATCTGCCAGTGTAATGGATTCGACTCCAGAGGCACAAAACTGAATTATACACAATTTCTACCCAGAATGATCTATACAGAATATCTACATAGCATTCAGAATCAAAAAGGAAATCAATGTACAGAATTTCTATTCCTCCTTCATATTTCAGAATTACATTTCAAAAGACAAAATACACACCACACACCCACGTCACTGCTCTGCTCCATTCCATATTTATCTTTCCCAATGTGAGGGACTGACATTCTCCTCTGTTTCTGGGATTTGAGCTTACCAAGATTATAGGTGGAAATTCCTAATTAATTTTATGACAGCTGTTTTGTATGGGACAGAAAAACTCTTAAGGTTAAGACACATTTGTTTACCCTTCCCTTAATCCAACTTGTCTAGAATGTCAAGTTTAGAGTTTACAAACATGAAATGCCCATACAAAATGTTACATTTGAAAATGCTATGAGATAGCATGAAATGTCTAAAAACATATTAATGTCTTATGCATATTTATATTGTCTATGGGGTGCTCCTGCACCAGATATCTTTCTAGATATCCATGTCATGGAGTCTCTCAACATGACACACAAATGGCTACACCCATTAGTGAGAAGAATTTATCATGGAATCACTCAATGTGATATCATTATGGAGTTACTCAACATGACGTCCACCATGGCTACTCCCATGTGTGGAAAGGAACATGTGCACAAGTGACCATCACGGAGTGACTCAACGTGATGTCCTCATGGAGTCTCTCAACATGACGTCCACCATGGCTACTCCCAGAGGGTGGAAAGAAACACGGGTACAAGTGCCCATCACGGAGTCACTCAATGTGATGCTGTCATGGAGTCTCTCAACATGACGTCCACCATGGCTACTCCCAAAGGGTGGAAAGAAACATGTGTACAAGTGCCCATAACAGAGTCACTCAATGTGATGTCGTCATGGAGTTTCTCAACACGACGTCCACCATGGCTACTCCCATGTGTGGATAAACACAAGTACAAGGGATTTATCACGGAGTCTCTCAATGTGATTTTGTCATGGAGTCTCTCAACATGACATCCACCATGGCTACTCTCAGAGGGTGGAAAGAACCAAATCTCTGTCTCAGAGATGGACAAGGGTTTTCACCTCATGTTTCTGCATCTCAGAGAAACATACGCTACAAGGGCTTTCACCTCATATTTCTCCGTCTCAGAGAAATATACACTACAAGGGCTTTTACCTCATATTTCTCCGTCTCAGAGAAATATACACTACAAGGGCTTTCACCTCATATTTCTCCATCTCAAAGAAATATACACTACAAGGGCTTTATGATGATGTGACTCCCTCTGAAGCTCCAAGTACTAACATCAACCTCCTGACCTCCTCGTCCAAGGTTGCCTCTGTTGGTTTGTCAGACTCTCTCCAAATGTTAATTCCTCCTCATCGAAGAAATTGATCAACTTTAGAATAAGAAACCTTCTGAATCGATTTTAGAGCTTGGCTCCTTCTGAGATGTCCCCATGGCAATTTTTGAAGAAGAAACAAGTTGTGTAGACCTTAATTTGTAATCTCAAGCAAAGTGACCATACTTGTCACACCTGAAACACCGAATGTGAGAGAGATCCTTCTTCTTTGGTTCTAGGGCATAATCTAATTCTCTGTCTCTATTGTTCTTGAGTTTAGTTGCTAAAACAACACCTTGTTGAGTTTTTGTTGCCAACCAACTCTAGAAAACTTAGGATCAAATTCATTTAGAGCATTCAAAGTGAGAAACTATGTTTGGCTTCTTAAATGCATAACACTGTGGACCTCACACCTTGCAATCAATGATATATCTTTATCCAATGCCTATAACTATAAGCAACTGATGAAACCTTTATCTCATCTTTTTGAGAACTTTAGACATCTTGCTTTTCATACAAGCCAAAAACACTTCCAGTATTTTCATCAATACCACCTCTTCAGATGCAGGATCTGTTACCTCAAATGAGCAACCAGTCACAACATCCACTAAGGAATGCATAGCAAGGTCAACATGCACAATGCGCAGATCAAAGACTTCCATTGTAAAAAATCTTGTACACAACAAACAAGGCAAGCCCAATAATAGGTGCCCCTATCTCATCAGAATGGATCACATCTAGAAAGGGTTTCAAATAAATAGAGGGATTGATATTTTGCCATTCTTGTTTCTAGCTAGATATTTGCCGGTGTAATGCCTTGAGAGAGTGTATAAGCGAATGATCCAATTGATCATCTCCAGCTATATAAGGACCTGCCCATCTAGCCTCAGCCTCCGTTTTGGTGTTTACTTTAGCTTCTGAATCATAACTGCTCTGGCCATTTCACGGCTTGATTTCCAGCCCCTTCTTCTTAGAGGCTATCTATCTACTGTCTGAGAAAAAAATAAGATCCGCTTTCTCAAACAAGAAAATCAGCTTCTCAGCAACAACGTAGGAAGTATTTGGAGTAGAAAAGGAAGTGCTAGGGTTTATAAAATGCTTCATTGTAGAGCAGGAGGCCAACTTGAGGGCACCATTTTGGGCAGTGTTCTCGCTTCCCAGGGAGGAAGTGTAGACAAAATTAGATTTAGCCTTTGTAGCTTTGAAAAAAATAGCAGCGGCGTCATAAGCCCTAGCTTCCTCAGTAGTAGCGAAAGTGCCGAGCCAAACTCTTTGTTTCTTCGTAGGATCTCTGCTCTTTGCTGCGAATCGACCCCACAGCCTTTTCCTCATGCCTTTGTAGTGAACTTGTTATCCATCCTTGGTGAAAACCATCCTTGTAGTTGTCTCCTTCTCAGGCACAGTAACTGCTGCAACATTCTGCGCACGAATGACTCCCCATGCAAGAATGGTTGTCACTATGTCCTCTCTCCAACACACACCTCCAAAAGCAATTAGAACACATGCATCCACAAACCGATAGACCTCGCTTTACTTTGCCAAGAGCAACATTAGCCTCTAGCGGCAACTTTAGATCTGCAATACTTTGCCTTCAAGATTTGCCCTAGATGAAAAGTTGACTTGACTGCTTAAACAAAACTGATCAGATCTTTTCTTAGACCTGCTCTGATACCATGTTAGTTTTAGGATCAAAATTGAATTAAGCAGAAATACAATAATGATAAACACTTTAACACAGCAAGTACCCTGGGAAAAGCCTCCTTCTTGAGGGAGAAAAACCCAGCCAATAATTTCTCTTATATTGTTGAATAAATAATACAGAAATCTAAAGATGATATAATTCCTCTCCAAGTGCTAATTATGCCTTCAAACTCGATCTGTTGTAGAAGAGTGAACTTGTCTTTTATTCGTGGATGATCAAATGGTAAGGATTGCATGCTTATATATATGTAAATCGTGGTGCCTCTTCATGAATAAGTTGTGACTCCTCATTGAGTTGGCCTGGGTAAATCTCAGACCGCTACAATAACATCAACAATTAAGGCTATATTAATAACTACTAATCATTCACTTTGTTTATTTAACTGATATTTGCAGGGCACTTTTTATTTGTATATGTGATAGCAAAATTCTGAGTGCTTTTAAATGGAATATATTTAAATATTTTATACTTAAAAAGGTAATAGTAATTTTATACTTTATTAAATAGTTATCTTATTTTTATTAATAAATAGTTGTCTTATTTTTATTAATTAAAATTTACTTTTGAATATAATATTTTGATGTTTAAGAATAATCATCTTTAAATAGAGAGTACCCATTACCAATCATCTATATCAAATATGTTGACCTATTAAAACACCTCCTATCTTTTAGTTAGTCTCAACTTGTGGATGGAAGCTCGAGTGTAGGCCCATCTCAGTCCTTGTCTAATGCTAGCCTAATGACTAGAATAAAAGAGTAGATATACAATGTGGAGATGCCTTGTCCTTGTATCAATATTATTGTAATGGTGATAATTGATACCTTGCACTTTTCTCCTTCATTTTGGATTCACTTTGATTTGTTCGATCTTGGTTCACTTTGATTGTGTTGTTTTTTATATATTGATAAGTGTACAAGTGGTGCAAATCTTACATGATTTCATTTGCACTCATTCCTAAGAACACATTTCAATCCTCCCTTTACCTTTCTCCCTCTCAAGTTTAGATCCCTAATTTGTGAGATTAACATAAGTGAATTTTACAATTTATGGAAATGAACCTGAAACTTTTAAATTTTAAATTTAAATTTGGAGTCGACCTAACCCTTCCAACTAACCATCGTGTGCTAACTAAAAACTTGAAACATTTCATTTTCTATCTTTGGAGTTGTATTTAAGGGTGAACCCTAGTTGAGTTTATAAGGACTAAGTACCTAGAGATCCAACACACATTTGAATATTCATTTGCATAATTAAAGTAATCATAACTACATTACATGCTTGCATCAATTGATATTTAAGGCATTCTTTGCATGACTGTCTA